>BQNB010005556.1:16026-88526 GCA_026074375.1 Tanacetum coccineum
TCTAAATGCAAGTAACCATCTTTATTTCTCTCTCTTTGTCTCTCTCTCTCTAGTTCTTTCTCTCTCTAAAATCTTTTTTCTTATTTTTGTGTTCATGGTGATGAAATGATATCTCTAACAAAAAGTATATGTTAGTGTATTACGGACCTGCAATCTTTATTACAGTTTGTCAAAGCTCAACGGGAGGACCTGATTGCTTCATAACTGGATCAGGTAGGCATGTAAGAGCGGAGACCAAATAGATATGTTTCTAATGGTATTTCAAGAAGTAAATTGCAATGCATATCATATCCATTACTCATCTTTATAAAAATAATATAAAATTAATCAGACCTTATAAATATGATTGTCCAAAAAAAATAAAAAAATGATTAATGAAGTTCAGAGCAACTTCAGTCTTAACATTATTGTATTAAGGATTAGCTATTAAGTGATTCAGTGAACCTGTTTCCTGTGTATCTCAGTTGGCCCAAAATATAAAATAAAAATGCTCAAATAGACCCATTTGAAATGATCTAGGCGAAGAATGTTGGTTCAACCACACACACACACACACATAATAGTAGTTATATTTTTTCTTATGGTATGATATGACAATGAAATTGGCACAATGTTAACTACTTAAAGAATTACTTTCATTATAGCCATTATGAAAACTAGCATTGCTTCTGAACCAATTAGGAATCAGGCCAGGGAAGGAAAGGTAACTATGTTTAAACCAAATTTTTTGTCCTTGGATGCGTTTGTGGGACCCTAAATATTCTGGTGATCTTGTATGTCTCCTGAAAATTGCTCAAATAACTAATTAGTTTGGGTATAGTTGAAAGGTTCTGGTTAATGACTGGTTTACATACCATGCAGATTCATAAGTTATTGATGAAACTTGCTTTACAAAAATCTCAGAATCTAGAACTCAAAAATCATTTTGAAGGTAAGAGATGTTAGAATTTTAACTCATTCTTGCTATGTATCTGACTTATAGGTTAGGGTGTTCTTATGTCAGCCAATGTTGACACATTTGTTAAGTGCAGGATTAAGCAGGCACATGGAAGGACTGACAAACGATATTGAAAAGTCGCATGATATGGTATTCAATTTTCTCAAAGCCGTTATTTATCTGAAACGAAACAACACTTTATTCACCGGAAAGGGCCGCTTAACATGTTTTTGCCTTGTGATTTAGAAATTAACAAAAATGATTTAGAAATGATTCTAAGATAATTGTATTCATATTGTGTAATGGAAGCACATGATTGGATATGACCTTGTGAGTATTTTAGTTCCCTATGGGTTGATGTTTTACGAGGTGGGTTGAGTAATGAAAAGAAGTGGGCATTTTTCTAACACGGGTAGAAACAGGTCACCTTCTTAAGAAAAGGGCATAGCTTTTGGTTTGAAAACATATCTTTACATAAGTTATTAAGAAAAGAGTAAGTAAGGAGCTAGAAGATAAAAAGATTTGGTCCCGAGCTTATTATTAAAGTCAAGTACTTGTACTTTTACATACCCTCATTCTGTCATTGCTCTTTGAGATCAATGTCATGAGTGTGGAACGCAAGCTAGAACACATGGATATCGGTAAAAGACTTTTCTACAACCGTTGAACCAGACTTTCATTTACAATTAGTGAAAAGGCAATTTATTGATTTTTATATATCCGGCGCACGTAGATTATATTTGGAATATAGTCCTAAGAAGCAAGTAAAATGTTCATTGCCTAAGCTGACTTTAGTGAAGAGACATTAGACTATCTAAATCTAATTTGTAGTCGCATTACTCACTTTACGAACATGAGTAAACTATATTTGAATTGTCGTTCATACTGGGGATAGAAAGAACGCAACTTTGTATCTGAAGTTATTTATTTAACTCGATGTCTGGTAGTTATCAGTAACATAGTCCACTCAATGCAACGCTTCGTAACACAACATTGTTTAATGGATTAAACCGTTGTTGTTCTTTATATTTTACTTGATTTGCAGTGATCATGTATGATAATTAGTCTGTTTAATACATTACCCTAGCACATCTACAAAACAAGCACTGCATTACTTATATAAAAAAACAAATTTGATTTTCATGTCTTATGACAGTTGACAAACTAACAACGCTTTTTTTCCTTTATAGCACATAAAACATGAAATGTACTGTAGAAACTCTTTTACTACACTTGAATCCCTAAATCTTATATATTAAAACATCTCGGCATAAAGACGATACACTTTCTAGATTCTGTTTCTTTTTCCATTATAATTCTGTTATTTCTAATCATTATAAACCTGTGTTGGCAGAATGATTTCAACTATGAGAAGAGGGATTGAATGACTATTTTACCAACAGACTTGCCTATTGGATCTCGATTGGTTAGATAATATTCGCTGTTATTTTGTAATGCTTTCTGTTTTGGAGTCAATTTTTTTATGTTTGATGCCTGTTACGTTCTTTGAGCAGATCATAGGACTAAATCATCCATTTAGAAAAAATGCTACTCCTATAAACTTTGATATGAGTCTTTTAATAGTTTCATTTATAAATTATGCATTATTTTCTCTTCCTTACTCATTATCCTTTAGGATCTGAATTATATATGTCTCATCTTCTTTATTTAAAATTTCAGGTCCTTCTTTGTTTGAGCAGTATCATGCGTTTGCATAAACTACATAATTGCGTCCTTTAGGATGCTCATTTTCGTAGGCACATGAAAACAGTAGACGTGTAAGGACAGATCCAAAATGTAATTTTACCATTTATCTCTTACGCATCTGGGTCATTAGCTTGATCGGCCCATTATACCACCGTGACTCTTTATTTGTAAACTTCGTCTCACAAGGGAAAGGCTTATAGTGTGAAATTCTAAATATCTATTCGATCTTTTGAAAGTTTATCCAAAACAAAAATGCAGCAAATTTACCAAACAGTATTCAGCATATCTTCTATATTCTGTAGCTAACCAATCGCCAATCTTCTTTAAATTCATACCAGCAGCAACTTTACCTCCATAGTTTAGATACTTTTTTAGCAGCTCAAACTTTGACTTTTCAAAGTCAAATAATATTAACCGTGGAGGATCACTTATATGAAGAGGCACATAAGAAGCTTTACCTAGAACCAGAACAGGAAAGATAACAAAGAAACTGACGGCGTGTGAGACAAGTTAGTTGAAGATGCTAAGCTTCATAAAATTTATCTCTGCAGTTTTTCAAGAGTTTTTTAAATGAGTGGTCGTTAATGTTTGGTAAAAGGTAAGGATTCATCATTCAAACTTATACAACAGGTTGCAATTATCTAAGTAACCTTTATATGTAGTACGTGATAGTTTGACAATAAAGATTAGAATACATTTTAGTATTTATAGTAAGGTTATTAAACATAGTAGTTAGCCACTCCCTGCCAACCTTAATTGAAATACTAATAGGTTGTGAGGCCCTGTTTACATGAATTCTAACTGGTGCTTGTAATCTTTGCTGAATATGACCAAACAACACCAACAGTTCTGTTTCCTTTAGTTGGAGTTACCTCAAGGTTTTGTTGTTAAACTTACTGATTATTGTGTTTCATCACATTCACCACAATGTACAATAGCAAATGGCAGACATCAACTCCATCTCACTAACGAAACTCAACAGAAAGTCAAACAATTGGGCCAAAATAGTGGATGAAATCATACGGATAGAAAAGAAAATATTCCCTAAACATGAATCTCTAGCTAGATCATTCGATGATGAACTCAAGAAAAAGAACAGTGGTTTGATATATTTTGAGATTCATGGAGATGTTGGTGGTTATGCTATGTATTCTTGTCCTTCTTCACTTTGTGCTGTCATTACTAAACTTGCAGGTATCATTTTTTAACCTACTTTTATGGTTTATATGTGGATTTGCATTAGCATAGGTTATAAGAAGGGTATATATTTTTGTTTGGTACCATAGCTGTATTAGTGATTTTAACGTGTAGAATGACGTAAAAGCTCAATGGTAACGCGAACCTCTACTTGAATTAGTGTTCTTTAGAATAAGCAAAATGCTCCTTGCATGTTTCTTGGATTTATTTTATGTATATATTTTATGTGATCTAATCTATGTTTAATTTTGTTGCATGTCAATGCTATCATATTAGACTATTTGTTATCATGAAAGTGAAAAGAAAACAAAAGAAGTTTGCGGACAAACTATCCCACCTCACCCGAATCTTATTGGACCACTTGAAAATTATGTTTATGACACGACCCATTTTTACCCGATCATGCTCCAACCTATGACATGACCAAACCCAACGTGCCTATTTTCAAGCTCTACTTTTAGCAACAAGAAAAATAGGTGCCAAGTATGATATTGGAAAAGTGAGGGACAATATTGATTTTAGTATAAATATGCACTATGTGGCTTCATTTTTTAAGATAAAAATACAGTAAAAGATTATTTAAAGGCTATAACTGAATTTGCACTCTTGATATTACGGGTAAACGACAAACCTTCTTGGTTTTTAGTTTTAAACTTAATTTTATGCATATAATGGTCTTTTAAGTGTTATTTGAATGATATCGTGGAGATTTAGAAGAATTATTTTCTAGATATCAGTAGTATAGAGAATAATTGTTGTAACGTAGCAGCTTCCTTTCTTTCACTTAACAACGACAAAAACTAACTGCGTTCTTTTTCCTTTTCATATGTATCAGGTTGCATGTTGCAGCCCTACATCAATCTGCGAGTCAAGATTTGCCAAGATGATGTCAAGTCCAAGGATTGTAATTTGATACCTCTTTATATATAGATTAGACAGTGAATGTTAGTTCTTTACTTGTCCAAGTTTTTCATAAGGGCTCTTTACTTATCCAAGTACAATATACACTATGTTGAAATTTTATTATTGCTGTGATGGAATGAAAAATCTTAACGTATTAGACTTTTTACACAGATATGACATATGTAGCATTTGTACTAGCATGAAATGGAAGCGTTGCAAATCATTTAAGAAAGTGTTGCACTTGATAGATTAGAGTGATGCTCATTTAATGGGAATTAAATGAAAAAGTGTTGGAGTTTAGTGCAAAAAGTGATGCATTTGTTTGTAGCAATGTTGTATTTGATTCTAAATAGTGTTGTAATTGTATATAAAAAGTGTTGTTTTTAAACATATCAAGTGTTGCTTTTAAGTTTAAAGTGTTGCATTGCAAAGTATTGCACTTGCTTAACATGAGCAACACTTTCAAAAAGTGTTGCATATTCCGATATAAAGTGTTGCTTAAACATAAGCCAACGTTACATAAAGCAGCACTTGAACAAGTGTTGCATTAGGCATAATGCAACATTTTATAGACATAATACAACACTTAATTGGTGTTGCTTTAGCTTCATTTTGTAGTAGTGAGACCTGTTATTATTTACTTGATCGTGTTCTACCTTACACCTGTTATTATTTACTTGATCGTGTTCTACCTTTTTGCATTTGTATAGGGCCTCCGTTGGAATAAACGTGCCTGGGAGACTGTGACTGGGTATGCCATTATTGCGGTGCTCTTTTTTGGTATGAGGAGAGACTAAAAGCGCTACCCAAAGGAAGAGCTTCACAGTATCATCGCTTCTATTCAGGAGTTCGGGTGGCTTTACCTGTCCAACAAGAGTGTCCAGCCACCTTCATTCTTGAAAACTTTATTACAAAATGACAATTACATAAACAAAATGGTTTATAAAGTATTTATATAATAAATAAATTTATTAAAAAATACAGTTAAAAATAAAAATGAAAACAATAATCACAAGTCATACCCGCCCATCGGGCGGGTTTTGCAACTAGTATATATATATATATATATATATATGTGTGTGTGTGTGTGTGTGACCCGAACCCGAACTTTCCATTTTTAGACATCGCCAAACGCACCCTAACATTTTATTAGTTGCAAAATACTATTCGATAAAGTTTTACAATCTTAAACGCACTCTAAAACGCTCCTAGACTCATTTTACAACAAAAATCAGCAACACTTTATGACTTTTCGAAAAGAATTTTCACCAAGTTTGATCCCACTTTTACCCTATCATCAATCATTTTCAGACCTAAACACACGAGTTTTTATGTAAAACATCAAAATGAGCAACTTTTATGCTTTAACGGAAGGCCGGTTCGGACCAGAAAGGGCCCGAAACCTCGATTGACAACTGCACCAGCTCACTTTTCAAAAATAAATACTGAATTTTTTTAATAAAAACGCAGACCTGCATTTTGATCAAAAACACCACTTTTATGCACTTTTGAGCAGAAATCTTTCAAGTATATTTGAAAACACTCTTTTGGACAACTTTCGTGTTTCGGTCGAAGGCCGAAACAGGTCAGAAGGTGTCCGAAACGACCCGTTTCAGTTCTGCGCAGAATTTAATTTTACTAAAATGTGTAGATTTTAAATATAAAAATTTTCCAAACTTCGGAAGGCTCTAAAATCTTTGTTTTTTAGAGTTACGGGTAAAAAAAAAATTAAAATGATCGCCTCGACGTATACTAACATATTTTAAACCCTAAGTTTTATAAAAATATTTTTCACGACACCCTAACGGGGCGTCTAATTTTCTGCATGAATTTAACCTTTTCAAAACCTAATAAACTCTATCAAACATCACCAATTCATCATCACAACTTCACAAAAACTTCCCGAATCCTACTCCTCATCATCTAAAACATTATCAATAATTTCTATAGATCAAAACCTATTACATGCATTATGAATTCCTAAATTTTGAAATAAATCATACATAAACATATGTAAATAATTATTGAAAAGGGGTCCAAGGATACTCACAATACCACTAAGAAGAAAAACAACAATCAACAATGAACCCTCCTTGGTTCTTGTTGTTGGCTGAACACCCCAAACACCAAAAATTAATTAACCAAAGTTTTTCGAACAACTAATATCTTGTTTAAACCATTAGCAAATCAATTTCTTGGCCTTATCTTCACCCAAAATACAACGAAAAGCCCTAATTCACAATCTTGATCAAAATCCTTGCATGGGGATAATTGTGTAAGTGATTTAGAAAGTAATGTAGAGGATAAGTTTGTTGATGGTGGTGGTTGATAACACTCAAAATATACATAAAATATCCCTCGAAAATATGTGAAATGTATATGTCAACGCATGAAATATTGCAAGTTTGGTTGTTTGTTGGTACAATAATTGTTTCAGGGCCTAGAATGACGAGAAGGACCAAAAGTGTCAAAGAAATCCGTTAAAAGCACTAACGGTCGTTAAAGAAAGAATCTAGAAGGGAAATAAATGAAGAATTAATAAAAAGAGCTGAAGTGCGGCGCACTTACCCCAAGTGCGGTGTACTTGTAGACGGGATAAATGCTATTTAATGAAGAAGTGAAGTGCGGCACACTTAGCCTAAGTGTGGCGCACATTCTCCTGCAGTTACAGGGAAATGATTATGATTGATATAAATGAGCAACCTTTCAAATTACCTTAACACCAACTGAGACCCTAATCTTGTGATATAAATAGGGCACGAAATTCAGTGTTTAGGCATCCCATTTCTTACAATCGTCTCTTAATAATCATTAGAAGTTCTTAGGAAGTTTTTCTAGCAAACTTAGAAGTTGTTCCTGGGGAAACTTGAAGTATTCTCTGAATCTTCATAGTTTCTAGGTTGTAATCACGCAAGAGGTACGAAATCCAGGCCAAATGTGATGGAGGAGTAGTTTTTACTAGTAGAAATTTCGGTAAACTAGTGTTTGGATCAAGGAAGTTCTTGTAACAAACCATACCATTTGCTTATGGAATCGGCATAAACACGTTATTCCCTTTGGTTATCATGTTTTCTAGAATCTACGATGCTTGTTTTATGTTTTGTTGCTATGAACATGGAGTAGTAATTTATATTTATTTGGGCTATCATAATCGATGTTATGAACAAGTTTTGACATTATGAATGTGATGATAATGAATTCGATGTATAAATATCCGGTAACTTGTTGATGTTTGATTATTCATACTTGTGGGAGATTGGTTGGAAGATTCCATCAATATGTCTATATTTCGCATTGTATGTCTATGGCAATTCGATACTAGTTTTGTGAGAATTAACTAGTGAAATGTTTATCAACTCGGAAATGAAGATGTTTAACACTTGATCATATGTCTAACGAACTTGATTAAGGGAAATTATCATCATCATATTCATACTTGAATCAATCTTATTGCGTTTTATATATTGAAGATTAAAGGCCGAAAGGATTCTCTAATATATGAAATAATTAATTGTATGAATGATTATCCATCTTTTCATGCTTTTATGCTTAAATTCATGTTGCTTGATTGTTTGCTTATTCATGATCATTGCTCTAAGTCCAAATAAATATTACTTTTAATCTTGAAATACTTTGAAATCTTTAGATCGTGACAGTCTATAAGATAAACCTTTTCGTAATACATTAGACACTTTTAAGAATTACCAATCTCGTGGAACGAGCTGGGTTTATACTTTACCCATGTGTTAGTTGGAAATTGGATAAAACTATACTATAAATTTAAAGTTTTTATAACACATCAGTGGTGGTGGTTCGTGGCTATGGAGGCAAGGGAGAGGGAAGCACCAAATTTTTTTGTTTGTGTTTTCTGTGAGAGTACAGGCCGACCTTTATGGTCTTATATATATATATATATATATATATATATATATATATATATATATATATATATATATATGTATGTATATATATATGTATATATATATATATATATATATATATATATATATATGTTGTGGTATTATTTGTATAATATTAAAGATAAGTGTAAAATAAAAGGTGAGGTTTAAGGCTCGAGTGCGGGTTTCTAGCAAGGTTTGACCAAGACGAAAAATAAAATTAAATTTTACTAAGTTAAGAATAATAAAATCCTCGGGGAAAATATGGAAATATCTGAATTGCGATGAACACGCAAACAGGCAACGAGCTAAAAGACAGCTCAGAATTACCGAAAACGTAAAAATTACAGAATCGGGTAAACAGTAAAAATAAAGTTTTTACTTAAAGGTAAAAATATGAATAAAATATGAATTAATAAATTACCCGAATTTTACGAAGTATTACAATCGATCCCTCTAAGGGAACTCTGGTCCCCAGAGTTCAACTGGCAACTGTAGCTGACGAGGTGGTGGCGAAAAGATGCGGGTACTTGGCCTTGAACTGATCTTCTCGCTCCCAAGTAAATTTAACTCCTCGTCGAGGGTTTCCAATGAACTTTGACGATAAGGATACAGCTCTGCTTTAGTTGTTTAACCTCATGGTCTATGGTCTTTACAGGATTCTTGATAAAGTGTAGCTTGTTGTCGAGTCGACTTTCGTTTAGCGGAATGCCAAGGTTTTCACCATATAAACAGTTCTTTCATTGCAGGACCAAAGCTCCTCTCTTCAGATTACGCGTTATAACGTGTTCGAAGGGTTCACTAAACATAATTAAGAAATATAGCAAATGGAACTTGAATGAACAATAATTAATACATAAAGTGTCTGCAATGTGCGTGAAGGTACGGATTAGTGGTTAGGAAAATTCTTAATGAAAAGATTGAATATTTGTGCCAATGAGGAAACAAGTGAAAACAAAGAATTTATATATCATACCGATGATCAAAAAAGTACATACCGAATAACATTACGTATCAAGATCGAATAAGGAATTTGTAATGGTAATTAAAGCGAACGGAGGAATCAAATAGCTTTATATCTTCAAAGGAGTGAATGTCAATACAAAAGGAGTTATAATGGGTTTGATATTTCAATATTTGAGAATTCTAAAAGAGAGATCAAATATCTTATGAACAAGGCAGCGAACAATCATTAACCAATACAACAAAAGAATGAGTAGATCATAAAAGAAGAATAGTCTTAGCATCGCGAGAGGAATGAATGAGAGAATATGAAGGAACAATAAAAGATATCGCGAGCATGTGAAATATGAATAGGTCAACGACTTAAGAGAGCATGTAAAAGAATATATGTACAAATGTAATAAGGATCAAAAGAAGAATTATATAGAGAATGGTTCACATAAACAATTCACGAATTAAGGAAGTAATGAAGACTCATTTGTACAAATAATCAAGTAAACAAAGAATCAAATGATCATAATATTAGGAAATAGAAGTAGATGTCAAGAATATCAAAACATAGCAACGGTAAAAAAGAAATGAACGTAAAGAATTATGAAAGACTATAGAGAGGCATTCGTGAAGTTAACCGATAAAAATGAGAGAATTAATATCAATAGCTGAAAGGGGCACATATCAAAGAAGTAGTATGTCAGGGATGCTAAACGAGATAGGAGAAATAATTGTATAAACAATTAATCATTAAGGAGAGTTAAAACCAAATGGCTAAAACGAGCACATAATGGTTTATCAAGGATGTGAAAATGAGAGATGAGAACTTAATTGTACAAAAAAAATTAATTATTGAAGGGAGTAGACATATCCGTACCACAAAGCAAACAATAAATCGAGAGTTTTCAAAAAAAATGTTTTAAATAAGAAGGTCTTCATTAACTATGATGGTCAAGATTTTCTCTTCGAAGTGGAGGTTGTCGGTTGTGTCATTCCCAGATGATATTCTAGTCGAAAGACGTGATCTTCATTAGCGTGGTTTATCTCGAGGGTCTTTATGCGCGATTCGTTCTCGACATTTAGGATCATGTTCCACTCTAAGCAAAAGAGCATGCCAGCCATACGTTGGGCTGTAAGTCGTTCGATATTTGTTAAACTTTAGCAATTGTTTTCTTTGTGGAATCATTCTCCAAAAATCACAAGGAGAGAAGAGAAAAAGAATAGGACGTTAATGAGTCGTGTTCCAAATGTAGGTGCTCCAAGGGGCCACATACATGGGGACAAGTTAATAGTCGTATTTAAATTTGTCGGCGTGTTTCGATGCGGTGGGTTACGTAACGTCATATATGTTTTAGAAGTACAAGGCGAATGTCCAGCTCGGAGTCGAATAGTAAAATAACCAATGGGATCGGCAAAATATGTCGAATTTCAGTATCGTCAAAAATGATATTATGGAAAATCATGAGAAGTTCTAGAGACCATTGTATCGCTAACAATGTCTTGAGAAGGTTTTAGAGATCGTTGTATCACTCACAACGTCTTGAAAATAAATGAAGTCATTGTGTCACTCACAATGTCTTAGAAGAGTTTTAGTATTTATATAAACAACATTTAAATAAAAAGAAAATACAGTGACGATCTAGAAGGTAAACATACGTGATGGAACATAGTCGACATTTATATAAATAACTTTTATATAAATAAATAGTGATACTCACGAAGGTAAGCGTAAGAGATCGAAATGAAAGTCAAGTATTATAAAATCATTATCCATATAATACTAATAGTAATGCTCGAGGGAATAAATATAAGGAAACAGGAAGTACGCGCGCACGGATATCAGATAGAACAAGGAGAGAATCTAAATTTTGAAAAATAGTCATAGTCTAGGTTTTGAAAACGACTCACTTCACTATGACCGCAGCTCTGATACCAATCTGTCACACCCTCAAAATCGGACTGCAGCGGAAAGGTAACATTAGGGTGCGACGTCATGGCACAAGGTACAACTCACAAAAAACGACCTCAAATGAGACGTTTTAAAATATTGTTAGTGCAAATATTACGATATTTAATCTATACGATCTCTTTATGTTTTGGTAATGACAAACATGTGACTTGTAATACGTAACGTAAAGTGCGCAAGTTTCTTGTAATCACAAATCATCAATGCATACATGCATCAACATCTCTAGACGCCTCAAGTATGCATCAAGATGAACATTGGTTTACACCCGACGTCAATCACATAAGGTATGTACAAACAAGCATTAAACTTGTAGGATGATCAAAGAAATAAGTTTTTGTCTTAAACTTTACATTTTTATAAATGTAACAAAATAACTTTTTCAAAACTTAATTAGACAAATTATTTTTGAATAATAAAGAAATGTTTTATGTTGTAAGTATTTCAAAATTCAAAATCTGGTTCTTTTCTCCCAAAACATGTTACACTTTTACCAGGCAAGTTTATCACCACAAAAAGACAAAAACAGGAACGTCTGTCGGGGCGGTCCCTTAAATAGACTAGCGGCCCCCTTAAATATCTGGCGGCCCCTAATATATTTAGGACCGCCGTTTCCTGACAGGCTGTTTTTTAGCTCCTATAAATAGTGGGTCACCTCCAACTATTTTTATAACCCTTTTGCATGATTTTCTTTCAGTTCTTTCTCTCTCTAGATCTCTCTAAATCTTTGATCATTCAACTTGGTTGATCTTGTTTAAATGTGATCAAATCTTCTATCCTTTCCTCCTTTCCTTAAGTGCAAGAGAAGAACTTCGGTTATCTTCAAGATCCGAAGTTATGTAGAGTTAGTCCATTTGTAACATTTGTTACATATAGATCGAGTCCATATCTTCCAATGTAGTGTGTAGATGCAAATGATGTATATATTTGGATGGGTTGATTGTGGGTTTGTTAGTATTTTTTGCCTTAAAATACATTGGTGATGTGGTAGATTGGTTCTAGCTAAGATTAGGACTCGGCATCTAGCTTAGTGTCGAAAAATAATGTAAGCAACGCGGTTTATGTGTTTAGGCCATAAAACACAAGGTCTGTTATGTTGGGCCATAATACATAACGGGTTTGGTTGTACCCCGAATAAGATTCGACATCTGAGTCTTTAGTGTCAAAAAATAATGTAAGCATTGGTATAAGGTTTTCTCCCCCGAAAGGGAGCTTGTTTGCTTATGTAAAGTAACATCTCGAGGTTGGAACTCGGATGAGTGGAGTATGGCAAGAGTAGCTTACGTTACCGGAACCACTACTAAATTATCATTGGTTGGTTTGCATTTATTCTTTACCTATCTCTTACTTCTTCTTTACATTTATCGCTTTACTTTTACACTTGCATTATGCTTATGATTGTGTGAATTATTGTGTATGTTGTGTTAGTCATGGTTGTGTAGCTCTTTGTAGTAAACATTATGAGTGTGGATATATTGGTAGAATATGTGCTAGTAATTGTAAATTCATTATCGACACCTCTCATATTGCGTCAAACTTGATTGGTGATTTGATACAAATAATCTAGTCCGAAAACCTCTTCTGGAGGCGGTCCCTTTAAATAGGGCGGCCCCCTGATGTACTAGGCGGCCCCCATATATTTATGGGACCGCCGGCAGAGAGTGATATAATCTTTGATCTTAATTTTTTTAAAGGAAACGTATTCACCCCCCTCTACGGTTTCCACAATTGGTATCAGAGCCACGTCGCTCTAGTTTTCAAAACAAATGGTTTTTAAAATAGAGTACGATCCATGTATCAAATTACCCATGAAGGGGGACTAAATATGAAAAGTGTTTTGTTGTTTGATTCGTACTAGTTTTGTTATTAAATATACTTCGTATACTAGCTTGAAGGAAAAAAATTTCAAAAGAACTTGGAAGTGTCAACTTATGTTTGTCTAAGTCGTAAGAGTAGAAATGATGTCTAAAACACAAAATTTATGTGCTGGAACAACTTTTTAAAATCCTATGTTCTACAGTTAAGTTACAAAATGATTTTGAACAAAAACGTGTTTTGGGGTCACTGGTGGCGGTCCCATAAATGTTCGGGCGGCCCCCAAATATATCTGGGGGCCGTCACCTTTATGAGGACACCTGTCTGTTTCGTCAGTTTTGGCAAACTTAAAAAAATCATATAAAATCAATCGTAAGTCCGTAGAAGTCGTGCCACCTGCCATTTCGAAGATAATTGAGTTTAGTTTCATTTAAAAATACTTCCAAGTCTTTATTCTAAACTTAAGTCAGTGAGAAATGCAAAATACTACATAGTGGTCAAAACTATATGTTTCGGTTTGACGTAAAACTTGTAATTTACCTTTTCTTTCAAGTCGAGCATTTCTAGTCAACTTATCCTTGAAAATATTGATCTTGATTAATTTTTAAAATAGGGAGGAAACTATTTTTGTTTTCAAATAAAATCAAGATATATGTATACATCGTTATATCTAATACATAAAACGACGACGAATATCCTTATGTGTATGCTAGATGATTATGTGTGTTTAATCTCTGTTTCAACTTGGTTAATAGATATTAATAAGTAATCATTACTATTTGTAATTGAGCTAATTATATATCTAAACACATGTGCCATGTATGCTATTTGTATGTTACTAGTTTTTCGTATTATGCCTAATAGGAATTACGCTAGATTTCTTGCGTTAAGTTGCAAAATTGTTTGTGAATTGCATATAGGCATAGATCACTATATTTACAAGTGTTACATAAACATCTTGTATATCATTTTGAGTGTAGTAACCCACTTAGGAATGAGAGATTAATAGTTTGTCAAGTGTGTGGAAAAATAATGTCATAAGATCATATATTAAAACCCGTCATTAAATATTTCTAACACATCAACTCTCTTCCAACAAGATGTCTAAATCTTTTCTTCATCTTGCAGTGTTTGACCTTGGGTTGGCTAAACAAAATAAAAGATTGTATTAATACATTGGTAATTAAGTAAAAGAAATTGTATTTTTAAACTTTGCTTGTGCTTGCATTGTTCTAACACACACACATAATTAAATTCTTTTTATAAACATATAGTGTTTTACAAAATATGTGTGTTGTATTAAAATGGTTAAAAAAACTATTCATATACTAATAAAATGTCAAAAACTATGCATACTATGCATAACAACAAATAGTTTTTCACACACTCAAAATATATGACAATATTGAAGTAAGAAATTAACTTGTCATTATTCATCAACCTCATAATTATAACTAGTTTTAGGATTAGTTGAACACACTATGAAAATCTTTATTTGTCTTATTTTAAAACAGTGTTCGTGAGGGTCATGAAAGATTTCGAATATATATCAACTTATTATTCAAACTATGATTGATGTTATTATCGAATCTAATTGACAAGTTTTCGAGTATAGATAATAAATTGGATTCTTATTTGTCTAGCTTTAAGATTATATTAAAATATAGCAAGAGATATTATCTTAAACCTACATACTCAATCACATTCGATTGATATGAAAATAATGACATCCCTTTCCAAGACGATAAGAATATGCATCGGATCATAACTCACACTTGTGTAGATGATGTCATATTGAGTCTACTTGTCTAATAGTTGTGTTCCAAATATTTGGCAAAAATATGCATAAAATACACAATAAAGTAGGATTGACGACTTGAATGTTTCATCCAAAATACTCAAGAAATTTACCTTGCAATGCAATTGGTAAAGTCGTTGTTTCCAAAAAGCCAAACATGATCAAATGCACAACATATGTAACTTTGCTCAAACAATTCAAAAGCACAACTCAATGCTCAAATTCTTTTCTCATCAAAACTTTCTCTTACTTTACCAAATAAGCATATTATTTCTTATTCACCATATAAGAACCCTTTAACCATCTAAGGTTAAGGCTAGGAATAATTAAACATAATCCACAAACCATTTTTGTGCCTTCTTTCAATAAGTTATCGTAAGAGGATTTTCAATATGAAGATGATTATTATTCAAAAGATAATCAATCTCATCATTCAATCTAATTACAAAATTAGAATAAGAACATGAAATCGAGACTAGGATTTATCTAGATCACGAAAATATCAATCAAATGACCATAGATATTATTTCGTGTCTACATGTCAACCATCCTCGATTATTACATGAAATCACGAAGTCAATTGCAAGACAACAAGATTAGTCATCGAATTGCAATTCAAACTTGCAGTGAAGATGTTTTATTGAGCTAAAGTGTTCAAATGTTGTGTTATTAGCTATGGTCAAATTATACATGTTAAGCTTAACACACTCTAAGTAGGATTGACGACTTATAAATTTCCATCAGGAAACTCATAAGTACTCCAACTTGATAAGCAAGTCTTGGATATTATTTCTGAAAACTCAAACCAAGAACCGTTATAATTTATATAAGCTTCTCCTAATAACCTAATTTCAACACCATCTCCCAAATAGTGGGAAAATGATCCTTGCCTAAATTTGGCACCTCCACGGATCGATGGATCCTTCTTCTTAGATTCATCTTTGGTTTAGGTAAATTCGCCCTATTGCATTAGATTTTAAAACATATTCCTCTTATGAATCTCTTGCTTAAAGGTTCAACATACATGTACCAAACCTTTAGTAAATCATCATCATAATTATACAAAGAAACATTCACAAGATCTATTGAGGTAAATAACCTTAATTAGATTTCTTTCATAAAAGACATGCAAAGGTGCATTCTTTGAACACTCTCATTATAGAGGATTACACATTGTCACTCTTAAGCATACTCATATGTTCTAGATGACTCATTATCTCTTAAACCTATAACAACTTGTTTGCTCTATCATTTAACCATAAAATTCCACACATTTTAATTAGAATTATGCGAACCTGAATTAAAGCATGTTAGTTGAGTCATGTTAGGCCATTTATGAAAAGATAATACAAATTTTATCTTTGCTACACTTCATTAGGCAAATATAGGAATTCTATTTTGTCTAACATGAGAATGACTATTGGAGAATTTATTGCACTAGAAATTCAATTTGACCTAACGGTTGAATTGGTTCCAAAAGTGAAGTTGGGTTCGTGATATAACCGGTAAAAATGGTCATGTTTAACCTAAATTGAGCACCACTAGTGATAATCTCATATTCATTCTCTAATTTGATTAAATGCCTCTTCCTAAATATGCCTAATGATAGTCTACATCGATAGACTTTGTATTTCATTAGGAGTGCACACTAAGCAAGTAGAAATTAGGTTTCTCCTTAGTCAATCTAGACTACTTGCATTTCACATATGTGCTTTGAAGGTTCAAGATGATAACGTGCTCCCACGTAATGCAATTATATGCTTTCATGTTTATCTTAATGCTCAATGTTTATTTGCTTAGCTATTGAATGCATGTTTGTTGTAAAAGCGTTTGCCTTTTTCTAGCAATTTAGATAAAATATCTCTTAGTTTATCTAAATAACACATGCTCCTAAATGCTAAATGCTAACATGTTTTACATGATGATTACATTTAAAATTATCATGTTTTGTTTACGTCATCTTACATAACTTACATGTTAATTGTGCACCTACACTATGTTAGGTTAATGTATTTTAGATGTCATACAGTCTTACACATTAAACTTGTTGATTATTGTGTTGATGCATGCTTAGATAAACTTGCATGCTTATATCTATATGTCTTATACATCTATGTATATATTTTCTCACACTAGAATATCTTTCTTTACGTCCGGGTCACTAATCTAAATTTTCAAAAGAGTCATAAAATGGTCTTAAATCTTCTAGAGTCTTCCTTCACACATTTCTTTAATCACCATCTCCCTTTCTTCCAAATAATCCACTCTTTGTCATGGAAAAGTTAGATGCAAATCTAATACCCTTCCAAGTAGGTTTGACAACTTAAATATTTCATCTGAGATATTCAAGTATCTTTAACTTGCAATCACAAACGTTAAAGGTCATATCCGAAAATCCCTATTCAAGCTTTTTAACAACATTAGTTAAAACGCTCTTCTGAATTGAATACGTTGCTCGACCCCTTCTGCTCTTTTTCTCCTCTAAAAATCAACTTTTGTGGTTTAGGTATCGAGAATATGATTTGGCACACTTAAAACTCATTTTTAAGTTTTCTATTTATAAGGTTTGGAAGTCGGTTGGATACGGCGTATCCATGTATTGGATACGGTGTATTGAGGGTTTCTTGGAGTAGGGACCACGTTTGATATCTTCCAGAATATTATATTGATTCCATATCTTAAATACGGCGTATTGAGTCCTCTAGATACGGCGTATTGATCTTCATTCCTTTTGTGGTTTTTGGTGAGTGTAGAAACGGATACGCCGTATCTTCCTTGATGGATACAACGTATTGGTCTTTAGAAACAGTAATCTTCAAAATATCTTCTTTTAATATCCAGAATGTGCGCCTTTTGCTAAGTTTTACCAATTACTCAATAATTACTGAAAACATTCTTTCTCTTCGACGAAAACATTCTTTCTCTTCGATGAAACATTCTTTCTCTTCGACGAAAACACTCTTTGTCTTCCGATCACACCTCTTTCTTCTCACTCAACCACGCCTCTTCAACCATAGAGATGGCTAATCTCTTTCCTCCACTATTTCCGCTACCACCTTTAAGACAACCGTATACCTCGTCGTGTGATTGTTCTATGAACATTCACAATGCTCGAGAAGAGCTACATAACTCTGTGAGTGTAGTTTATCGTACGTTAACCACCATCCGTCTTGACATTGTCAAGCTAGTCGCCTCCATCTTCGTTTGTTTCCTTTTTTATTATTATTATTATTATTATTATTATTATTATTATTATTATTATTTTCGCGTACGAAACATACCGAAGATACGTCACCATTTCCTTCGGGACAATGTCCAAAAGGAAACATCTCCATTCGAAAAGGATGCGTCTGAAGATAACATCGTCGACATTCTTTCTTTACCCCTCAACCGCGAATCGTTAAAATATATTCGTCTAGGTTTAGGAATGATGGAACACATTCCATAAATCGTTCTATTATTTTCTTCTAGTTTCGATTCTAGTCTGTGTTCCATTCCGTGTCGTGACAACTTAATTACTTCATCCGAAGTATTTTAAGCATTTTTAATTGGCGAAATGCAAATTAAAATGTCACCCCCTTCACAAAATTTGTCAAAAACCAAGCCCTCTCCTGTTGGCGGTCCGGCGGCCCCCATACATATTCTGGCAGCCCCCAGATATATCTGGGACCGCCGGCAGCAGGCTTGCTATATCGTTCATTCTTTTCTAAATCCATAACCAAACACTTTCTCTCTTCTGCTACAAGCTGACGTCTACTTTGCACCCAAACCTATGCCCAACATCTCTCTAAATATCAATGGGTCATCCTCATATCCTAATTCTCATAAGCATCATTGCTTATGGTGTTAATAGTCAAGTGAATTTCATAATGAAATGTGTCTCATTCTCACTTAGCTTCGGTGGCGCTCGCACAAGAGCTAGAGACGCTTATGTGCCGGTGAACGGCGCCTGGGAGACCGAGCATGCAGCACAATATGATCTGGGGCCGTCGGTCACCAGCCAACAAGTCTACAATCGTAGTAGGGATGCGAGGAAGGGACAGTCTCCATCTGCACCTCGCTGGCGGCGCAGCGACTCACACGCTATTGCCATATTTGTTAAAAACAAGTGAATTTTAATAATGAAATGCTCCTTCATGTCCCAAATCAATATCTTACAATCGTCATACTCACAAATCCTCTCACATCTTGGTCCTCACTTCTCGTAAACCTCTTTTCTCACCTCGAATGGTCTTTTCACTTCTAAATGGTTCACCCTTTCTCAATAATCTTCTCACTTCGGATAGTCGTCTCACTTCTAATAGTCTTTTTACTTTTGACATTTCTTCTCACTTCTAAACGTTCTTTTTCACTTCAAGAAGACTTGTCCCCTCCTCTAATGTTTCCTCCATCTAAACGTTCTTCTCTTTTAATAGTCTTGATACTATTTAAAATTCCACCAAATCTCTTTCTAACTTAATTATTTCATCCGAAATATTAAGTAAATGCTAAATGCAAATGTTCACTCCTTCCTAAACTTGCCACTTTCTAGAAAAGTGAGAACATAAAGAAGAAATATCAATCTTCAAGTGTTATTGAGTCACCACATTGTTGAGTCTCTCATCATTCTTCCACCATGAAAGAACTACCTCATTTCACATCCCACCTTTGTTCCTCAACATTGTCAACCAACAAAACACCAAACAAACCTTTGAATTTCCAATCATCCACTTTTGCTCGTTAGATCATATGCACATCAATTGTTAGTGCAAATGATATATCAATCTTTTCTATCAACCTCTCGTCAACACGTTCCTTCTTTAGTATCACTCACCCTTTCCTACTTTTCGGCTCTATGGAATCATTTTCATTCACATCTAAAAGCACATCGTCTCCATCCTCGTCTTATTTTTTCTTTTTTATTCTTTGAATAATTTATTAATATATATATATATATATTATACATATATATATCTAATATATATATTTGACATATTTTTCCAAGATATTAAGTGTCATTCATCTACTTTTAAAAAGTCATTCTCATAATATTTGTGTGTCAACAATAAACGAAATCGAATTCCTCGGTATCAAAAGTCGAACTAAATTCATTTCTACTATACATACCGTCTTGAGGTCTTTATTAAATCATTTAGATTGTTGTTTTTTAAATAATGATTGCATGTGTCTGGCTTCTAACTTTCTTTCAAAGTGTCATACTTTAAAATAATAAAACCTAGAAGTGCATGTCTAGTTCTCCGCTAATGTTTTGCTATATATATATATGCACTTGTCTACTAACTTTGTTTTGTAGCACAACAATATCTTGATTCCTTGGTACCCCGAACAAGGGGGAGAATACACCGAGGGGAGCACTTGCAAGCATTAGCAATTTTTAAAAATTGCAATCGAACTTCTTGAGCATCGATGGTAATTTATTTGATCCATGGATCCGTTAGAGTCAATATACAAGGAATGTAATTATCATGGGGATGCAATAAGCAAGGGGGAGCTAGGAGCTATGTGGTTTAATAGCATGGATATTAGTTTAACTCTTGTTGAATAGAAGACTTCACTAGGATGATGCAAGCTCACATTTATAGGAAGATAGGATTAGGGATTGTCAAATACGATGAATGGTTTATTCATACTCCAAATACTTCACCTCCTCCACTTCAAAATCACCTCAACCGTATTTCTCATGTTGTCTTCTCATTCCTCCAACCAATATACTTGGATCACCTACCTTTTCCTCATTCCTTTAACCTATACACTCAAAGTACCTACCTTCTTCTCTTGCCTACCTCTCATCTCTCATGACCTTTTCTAAACTATCCAAGAAACACACAATCACCTTCACTTTTATTTCTCATATCTTCTCCTCATACCTCAAACCATTATCTACATAATATCTTTTTGCTTCGACAAAAGGGGGAGAAGGAAGTGTAAACGAGTAACTTTTAAACTTTACTATGTTATTAAGTTTTTTACGATAGTTTGTCAATCCATCAAAAAGGGGGAGATTGTTAGTGCAAATATTATGATATTTAATCTATACGATCTCTTTATGTTTTGGTAATGGCAAACATGTGACTTGTAATACGTAATGTAAAGTGCGCAAGTTACTCGTAATCATAAATCAGCAATGTATACATGCATCAACATCTCTAGACGTCTCAAGTATGCATCAAGACGGACATTCGTTTACACTCGACGTAAATCACATAAGGTATGTACAAACAAGCTTAAACCTTTAGGGAATGACAAAGAAATAAATATAGTCTTAAACTTTACATTTTTTATAAAATGTACAATATAACTATTACCCCAAAACTTAATTAGACAAATTATTTTTAAATTATAAAGAAATATTTTATGTTGTAAGTATTTCAAAATTCAAAATCTGGTTCTTTTCCCCCCAAAACATGTTACACTTTTACCAGACAAGTTTGTCACCACAAAAAGATAAAAACAGGAGCGTCTGTCGGGGCGGTCCCTTAAATAGGCCGACGCCCCCCTTAAATACCGGCGGCCCCCTAATATATCTAGGACCGCCGTTTCTTGACAGGCTGTTTTTTAGCTCCTATAAATAGTGGGTCACCTCCAACTATTTTCACAACCCTTTTGCATGATTTTTTTCAGTTCTTTCTCTCTCTAGATCTCACTAAATCTCTCTAAATCTTTGATCATTCAACTTGGTTAATCTTGTTTAAATGTGATCAAATCTTCTATCATTTCCTCCTTTCCTCAAGTGCAAGAGAAGAACTTCGGTCATCTTCAAGATCCAAAGTTATGTAGTCTAGTTAGTCCATTTGTTACATATAGATCGAGTCCATGTCTTCCAATCTTTAGTAGTGTGTAGATCCAAATGATGTATATATTTGGATGGGTTGATTGTGGGTTGGTTAGTATTTTAGGCCTTAAAATACTATTGTTTTGTGGTAATTGGTTCTAAGCTAATATTGAGGACTCGACATCTAGCTTAGTGTTAGAAAAATTGTAAGCAACGCTTTATGTGTTTCGGCACATAAAACCACAAGGTTTGTTTAGTGGGCCAAAAAACATAAGCGGGTTTTGGTTGTACCCCTAAAGAAGTACTTGAACATCTAGCCTAGTGTCGGAAATAATGTTAGCATGGTAAAAGGTTTTCTTCGCCGAAAGGTGAGCTTGTTGATTAGTGAAGTAACTCTCGAGTTGGATACTCGAGGAGTGGAGTAGGGCAAAGAGGAGCTTCGTGACCGAACCACTATAAATCATCGTGTCGGTTTGCATTTTCTTTTACCTTTCTCTTTACTTATGTCTTTACATTTATCGCTTTACTTTTACACTTGCATTGTGCTTATGATTGTGTGAAATTGTTTTTATGAATAGTTGTGTTTAGTCATGGTTGTTTAGCAACTTTTGTAGTAAACATTGTGAGTGTCGAATATATTGGTAGAAAGCACTAGTATTGTAAATCCATTTATCAACATTGTCTCATAATTGCGTCAAACTTGATTGGTGATTTGGATACAAATATCTATCCAAACCTCTTCTGTATCGGTCCCCAATTAAATAGGCGGGCCCCTGAAGTACCTAGGCGGCCCCCATAATTTAAAGGACATCCGGCAAAGAGTATATATCATTGATCTTAAATTATTTAAAGTAAACGTAGTTCGCCCCTCCCCCCCCCCCCCCCTCTATGGTTTCCACAGTGCCGACTGAGATGGAGCTAGTACTGGAACAAACCCAACAATGTACTAGTCATGAAGTCTCAGTAAGCACTGAATGGGTTAAAGAATGAAAAATAATTGTACGGATAAAGGTTGAAAAGAAAGAAGCCCTCCATACACCTAGGTAGAAACCGGGTCAACATAATCTATCGGTAATCACAAAGATGATTCTGGTATTGAAGACAAGTCATCATGGACCCAGTGATGCAAAGCATAACCCATCCCAGCTACTCAGGCTTCTCTCAAAAGAAGTTTGTTTCATTTCTTACGGAGATTAACACGTTTCTATTAGCTTTCTCATTCCGAAATTGTTGATATTGAAAAGGTGTCAGTCTGCTCCAGCCTTCGATTACCAAATAACAAATGTGCACTTATAGAGTCTAGAGCCATCGAGATCAATCAAAATCTCACTAGGACATAAATTCCAATATACAAAATGTCGTACATCATTATACAACATTTGGTATCAAAGAGTCCTACACATTATCCTTGTGGTAATTGCTAGAACATTCAGAGTGATACACTTTAGTATTCATAATGATGAATGGAAATCCTTCCAGAGTCAACATCAATCAGCTCTGCGGTAGGTGGCTTGCGAGATTCTAAATGAATCAAGCTTGTGCAACTGGATATTAATTTTGGTCCAGTATATGAATTGACGACTCAATCAGAAAGATAGTAACTATTTGATTCACTCTTACCGTGTTGTTTGCTTTGAGACGCTCCAGTAACGAGAACGGCTAGTGCAGCTGGGAAACCCAGTCAAGGAGATTCTTTTGAATTCTACCTTGTCACAACCAGTATTGATACTGATTAACAGGGAACCGTGGTTACTGCAACCGTATTCGACGAAGTGACAAAGACACTTTCGTCTATGTATGTTTATCACTAACCTATACTTGCAGGTTCTCCCGACGGTAGCAGATTCTAGTCCATGTCGAATCAAGATTCAAGACCTCATGCTCAATCGACAAAGATAAATACATGATGAAAGCTCAAGCACATGTGTCAAAGTCTTCCGCAATCTCTGATGTACAAGCACTTCCTCAAAAGAACATTTCGACAAGATTGATAGACAATAACAAAGATATATCTTACAAATGGATCATGTACTACTCCTTCCATTATGTGGTACAAGTAATCATGTTAAAGAAAATATTAAGGGAGATTGTTAGCAAGCTTTCAAGATCTTGAGCATGAGGGTTGAGACACAAGATCGCAAGGAGGCATAAAGATTAAAGGATAAAGATTCAGAGATCTCAGTAGTCAAGACAAATCAAGGACAAAGACCATGATATCAGTACTTTGTCAAAGAATATCAAGTTAAAGATTAAGATCTATAATCACAAGCATGCAAAAGGAACTTCAAAGGAATTCCCAAGAACACAAGGCTCCAAGACTCAAGATGTCACAAAAAGTAAAGCCATATGTGCAATGACCACCCCTTAGGGGAAGATTGCTAGACTTAGTTTTCATTAAAGTGATGGTCATTAATATTCCCAAACCTTGTATTAGTCTAGTTTATATTCCCGGGAATTCTATAAGCTAATTGGGTCTAAGTTGGGAGCTTAAACCCCATTAGATATCTAGCCCAACCCATGGAAGCCCACCAAAGCCCATGGCTGGCACAAGACAAGTATTTCAAGCCCTCTCCAAGTGTGGAGAGTGTGTTGCTCATTTTTATATCTATGTGAAGTAACCAATTTTCTCTCTAGTTCTTTCTTTCTCTAAACATCTCTCTCTAGAAACATCAAGTAATTCATGTATATGTATGTGTTTTGATAAGGTTAACATCTCGGCTGATTGGTTTGTAAACTTAGTATTCACACTCTTACCTTTGGAGATGTCCTTTTGTTCAGAAACCTTATCTAATAACTAGGCTCTTAGCTTAGCATTTTCATAAATCGTATCATATAACTTTTGTCGCAAAGATTCGGTTATGGTTTTGGTTTGAGCCCGTGTCACATTGATAGAGTCAAACAGGTTATTGTAAGTGGTCTTAAGATGAGCATTTTCTTTAGCATAATTCAAAACCTGAAACTCTAATTTTACGTTCTCATTCTCTAATTTCTGAGACAAAGGATCAAGGGTATCTGATTCACATGGAGTATCCTTACTCTTACCCTTGAGATCTCCTAACTGAGCTTGCAACCGTTCAAACTTTTGTTGCATGTCATTATAAGCTTTATGATACAAAATCTTGTTATATTTGCATTCTTCACATTTTGTGTGTGACAACCATGGCTTGAGCAGGTTAGTCAAACCGTTAGTGTTGACTTAGGTGCCTGTTGCAATGTATGATTTATTTGATTTTATGTGTTTATGTATGTTTATATGTATTTATGAGGTATTGGTAATCAATTTATTGAGTGTGATCATCTCAATGAGATTGGAATAGTTGTGAAATTGGTTAAGTTCATTTCGTTCACTTTTGAGTGACGAGGAAATGATTATTGTGATTCGAGCATTTCTGTGTTAATTGTGTAAGTATTATTACGTATATGTATTTTTGTGTTAGTAGTCTAAGATAGGTTTAGATTTTAAGTGGTAAGTTAAGAAGAATGTAAAATTTCTATTTTAGGAAAGTTAGGTT
The DNA here is from genome assembly GCA_026074375.1 of Tanacetum coccineum. Classification (NCBI taxonomy): domain Eukaryota; kingdom Viridiplantae; phylum Streptophyta; class Magnoliopsida; order Asterales; family Asteraceae; genus Tanacetum; species Tanacetum coccineum. The sequence continues at coordinate 41,487 of BQNB010005556.1, forward strand.
GAAAATGAAAAGTTAAAAGTTATTTTTAAAAGTCTAGTGAATTTCGTTTAAGCAAAAAGGAATAGTCAAATTAGTTAAGGTTTTTATAAAAATTTAAGGAAATACAAGTGATTATATAATTAATAAATAAAAGAAAAAAAATTATAAAAAAAAGAAAAGGCCATATTCGGCCGAATTTAAGAAAAAAAGGGAAAAAGAGTTTTATTTAGAGTCAAATTCTAATTAGATTTATCTAGGACTTAATTTGTGGCCTATAAATACAAAACAAATAACCCTAACTCCCCCTTATTGTGACCGGCCGATTTTACAAGAGAAGAAAAAGAAGAAAATTTTAGGGTTCTTGGTTAAGGTATTTTCTAATCTTTGTTTAGTTCTAGTTATTTAATTTTCAATTAATGTAATCTAAGTATGATGGATTAGGGTTTATAAATTAGGGTTTATAAACAAGGGCTTTAATTTTTCTGGAAGTTTATAATGTTATAATAATTGTTTAATCATTGGTTTAATTGGTTACAAGATTTGATCAAGCGTTAGGGTCTAAATCGCCCGAATTAGTTGTTTAATTCACTGCAGAATTTTAGGCAGTTTTGTAATGAGCATAACTCATTTATAAAAATTCAAATAAACAATTTACAACATACTGGAGATAACCTCAGAGAGTCTACTTTCCAGAAAAGTTAGCCTCGTGAGTGTTTATGGTAGGGAAGTGGGTCAAAGGTTGTTACAAATTTAGTCTGTAAAACAGTGACGAATTTCAGTTTTGGTTTTGATTTTTCTGAAAATACTTAGACATCTAGTTAGAGGCTAAAAATCACGTGGAAGTTAGTTTATATATTGTGTGTGACCCCTGGATTTTTCTAAGTATGAAAGGAGGTCTAAAGTGGTCAGCTAGTGCCATACTTTTCGGAGGTCAGATTCTAGACGAATTTTGGACACTTTGATTAATGAATTTCAAAAGGGTATTTGTAAAAGGGTAATGGCTTTGGGAGATCTATGAGAGGTTCATAAGCCATATAAGTAGCATGGTGAATTTTGGTTTGAATTATGGGAGTGTTTAAGTGGTGCGTTTAGGACGCGTAAGTGGGTATAAAATTCTGCTCAAAACCGGAAAATATAAAGTGTAGCATTGAAGTGTAAATGGCATATGTAGGAGTTGGAAAAGGTTTAAATCAAGTATAGAGCTATGGTAGATAGCTTAGATATCCGTCATAGTTGAGGTTACATCATATTGGGTTGAATGCCTAATTGATGGTAGCTTATTGTGTGCTTAATTGTTTAGATTGTCCGTGAAGTGTTAAGCTTTTTGTTGATTCTTTGGGAAGCTAAGCATCAGGTGAGTTTCATAGTCCTAGTTTTAATGTTTTACATTGGGATGTAAATGATGCAAAATGTTTTTGGATGGTGGTTTAATTGCTGCTATTATGTGGTTTTTTTACTTTTAGGCATGAACGTTTATGTGGTTATTATAGGTGATATGCTTAATGTTGTTTGTGATTGCTGTGTGATTCCGTAGATGGTAGTGCTCTACCTATTCCAAATCAAATTGGAGGATGAAATAAGATCCCCTTTTTTAGTGATTCCGGTTGGAGGGTAAGTGACTCTAGACCAAATTCCAATCTAACTGAGGGTTGAAATAATACTCCATACTGTGTGATTCCGATCGGAGGGTAATGGATTACCCCAGGCTTTGTTAAGTTGGATCGTTGGACTTTCCGTCCCTTTGTGAATGCGTTGGAGTTGTATGATAGCCTATGTGATAGCTAGCTTAAATTATTCTGCCATGATATGTTATGTTAATCGCAGCAAATTGTTTTGTTTTTTTAAGGATTGATTTGTGTGTCTTAAACCTATGACTCTCACCAACCGTTGTGTTGACGTTTTTAAGCATCATTTTCAGGTGTGCTTAATGGTGCTAAGTTAGAGCGAAGTGGCTAGAAGAGACCGTAGAGTGCTTGGAGTTTATTTATGTTTTATGTGTGAATAAATGCGTTAGCATGAATTGTTTGGATTATGTTCTGCATGTCATTTATTGACGAGACCTCTTTCTCATTAATAAAGACACCATTAGGTTTTGGTTATTGTTATGACACCTTTGTGTCTTTGCCTTTACTTTAGTATTATTTATTATCTCTATTAGACACATGTGTTGTGATGATATCCATTCTTGTTTACGGCTCGCGTTTCCGCCTTGGCGGGGTGTGACAGATTGGTAATCAGACCTCAGGTATAGAAAACTAGGTGGTGTGAGCCTAGACTATAGCTAAGGGTCCCCTCATATATATGTATTTAGGGCATAAGTGTTTGTGTACGTAAAACCGTATGTTCCCTTACTTAAAAGCTTTGAAAATTCTTTCTATTTGAATTACTACTATATAATAAGAAATATAATACTTTTTCATTAGGGGATCTAATAGTATATACCATCTTATGTAATGTTTTAGTCATGTCTTCCCCTACCCCTAGGAGATATCGTTGGTAGATTGTTTACCTCACTAGACCCGCGGAGTTGGGTGACTTTTGAGAGAGAAAAAGTCAAACCCAAGCGAGCCCAATCATAAGTTTTATTTCGTTTTCCTACACTCGATGCGTTGCAATAATCGAGATTGCTTTTATATTTTGGGTCACAATGTGACTTCTATTTCGTTTGGATCAATTGGATTTATGGTTAGTTAGATGGATTATCATGTTTGAGTTATATTTGGATTATTATTAAGTGCTATGTGGTAGATGTATGTTATCATTGAGATGTTGGTCGTTGGAAGTACAGGTGGGAGTACACGGATGAAAAAAGGTCAATTAATAATGGTCGCGGAACATAAATAATAAAGGCAACACACACGTGGACTTGTGACTTTGATTGCATTGATCATTGTTGCTTGTATGTATTATGTAAGGATGTAAGTCTGGATAGTTATGTAGATGGTAGTGTAGATGTAATGTGAGATCCTGTGAGGATGGTTGTGTGGTTAGAGAATTCCTCTCTTAACCGATCGGGCGATTATATTAGGTTGGGTTGCGTAGATGGTAAGGTTCCTTTCATCTATCGTTTGCGGATACATCGGATACCTGTTGGTATTGTCTTCGCAATTCTTAAGTTGGTTCGTTAGCTCGTTGTTCGTTGAGATATCCAACGCTCGTGTTGGTATTCAGGGTTTATCATAAACTGGTGTTTTGATCTAACAATATAGAATATATAAAATACTAGGCAAATCCAAACTCTTCACCCTTGACCAAGGTAAAAAGTCAAACCTACTAGAAATAAATATATAAGAGAATCAATGATAAAAGATTCCGAAGTATGAATTCCCGGTCGTATGTCCCAACGAGGCTGCAATTGAAAGTTGATTCTTGGTTTGAATTAGAGATTAGAGTGAGATGCTTTTGATCGATTATAAGTCTAACAACTACGGGAAGCAAAATTAGGTATTACAGGAAAACCCTAAATTTACAATATAATAAGATAACCAAACCGAAAACGTGCATGGAAAATGAGGGTAAAAACAAAATTAATGTAAAAATTTTAACCCTTCAGCAGGAATATGCACTTGACACAGCAGAAACGATGCACTACCAGCAGAAACGACAATACTACCAGCAGAAACGAGGCTCAAAAACGGCTGATTTTAAAAAATCGTTTTTTAGCCAAAACTCAAAACACAAAGTTGTCCGGGACATGTTTTTAAAGCAACTTTAATAAAGGCAGCCTTATAAAAAAAGCCTCAATAAGCCCCCCAAAAGCCAAAAGAGCTGCTGATTGCAGAAAGTTAATGTTTGGACTTACTTTTAGTAAATAAAGCTGTAAAAGCTCAACAATTTAAACTCAAAATGAAAAAAGGAAAGAATGTTTTGGAAAGCTTATATGTTGCTTATCTGATTTCAAAAAGGCCTTTTCAACAAAAACAACTAGCACAACTCAATATTGCATCAAATATAGTAAACTCTAACTTTTTACTAAAATAAGCCAAATGAAAATAAGCTAAAATCTAAAAATAAAGCCAAACTGAAAAGTGTGCTATTTGGAATAAAGCTCACTAATGAGTCCCTTATAACGCCTCACCCTTCTCACTTTTTTAAAATAAAGCCCATTGGAATAAGCACAATAACACAAATGACTAAACAACTCTATTTTCTTGATTTTACTAGAAAATAAGCACTTTTGGAGCTTAAAAATGAGCAAGCAATTAGTTCTTATGATGATATAAGCTAAAAACAGATTGAGATTTAAGCTCAATGAACAATAATTAAGACTCAAAAGATATTTTGAAACACTAAATAAGCCAGAATGAGCTTATGAAAAAGCTAATTATCCCTTTTTTTAACTCTCATGCAGATTCTAACTTAAACTTTAAAACACATTTGCACATTACAACACCACTTACCAATGCTTATAAACACTTAAAATTAATATGCCAAACAAAGCTTAATACAACTTAAGCTAAAAACTAAAAAATAAGCACATTCGTACTTAACAACGATAAATAAGCTGGAAAACTAAAACTGATTAACTCTTAAAATTATTTTAAAAAAAACAAATAAGTTCTACTGAAAACAATAAACTAAAATAGGCTTAATCTACTCTAAAAAGCTAAAGAAATCTTAAACAAGCCGAAATAATAAGCTGATGAGCTGAATTGAACTGCCAGTACTAACAGTACTAACTTGGAGTTAGTACTGGTAGTGTTAAGTTAGTACTGTTCCTAAAATGAACTAGCAGTACTAACTTGGAGTTAGTACTGCTTGTTCAAAACAGCCTTTAACATTTCCAAAAATCATTTTTATTTCAAACTAATTAAAAACAGATTATCAAATAACAAAGTAAAACACTTATAAGCAATTTTCAATCCATAATAAGCACTTAAATAAGCATGAATTAGTCTAGCAGTATAAACTTAAAACCAACAGTTGTATTAAATAAACTAGCAATTCTGCAATAGACAAGTAAAGTAAGAAATAGAGAGACTTACTACACCCTTGCTCAAAACAGGGTCAAACAATGAATCTACAAGCTCTAGCTTGCATAGAACAAGCTAGTGAGAGTCCATAAGCCCATCCAGAACTGGCTTATCATCCAATAAAAAAGCTGTGGTGTATTGAGAGTGATTTTTGTGATTTTCTCTTAACTACTTAACTTTTTAGTTTTACTTAATGAAAACAGTTTATAAATAAGCTGTACTGATAGCTTTTTGAAACACAAAACAATATAAGTAAGAAACTTAACACTTGAATTGTAGATTATTCTTAAAAACTCATCTTGCATTAAAACTTGAAAAAGTTACAAAGCTGGAAGTAAAAGCTGTAAATGACTTAAAATTTTAAGCTAGGATTAAAAACTAAAAAATTAACATCTTTTCTACATGGCTCACTAGCCCTATTTATACAAAGAAAAAGGTAAAAACAAGCTGAAGCCTTCTGTTTGACTTTCATTGACTTTTCTTTGTTGAGCTTGACTGTGTTTGTTTGCTGAGTATAAAGCTTCCTTGTGCTAGTTTTGTGAGTATAAACTCACAATATATCCTGGCCCTTAATTTCCTTGAATTCTCTCTCAACCCTTGGATCGAAAATGCCCTTGGATTGCCAACTTGGCATTGTGGCCATGTGGGGTGAGTGGGAAGGTTTTGTCAAGTGGTTGATGGAGTGTTGCAGGGTAGAAGTATGGAGCAAAACTAGGTGCTGGCTGGTTTTGGTATTGGCGGGAGATTGGGAAAAGGGTTTATACAAGTTGGGTTGTGACAGAGAGAGGTTGAAGATGATTAAGGGTATGTTTGGTTTGTGTACAAGAAAAGCCCCTCCACATCTTTCTTCTTTTCATTCTCTTTTTCTTTTATAAATGAAGTTTCCCAAATTGGCATAATCAGCCCCTGCCTTTGTTTCCTTAATAATATAACTTAGGGGTTTGGCATTTTTGACCCCTCAAGTTATATTTTTCTTTGCTTTTTTTTTCTTCTCGGAGTTGACTTGACTTTGATTGGGCTTCGTCTTCACACACTTTTCCATCCCGTGTCCGGTTTTGTCGCTTTTTGCTTGGTTTTTCGTCTTTTTGTGAGATATCCGTTCCTGCACAACACAATTAGCAAAACAAGCATATATTTGGCATTTTGAGTCTGTTTTTGGTTATTTTAGCTCGTTTTTAAAGGTAAAAGGTATGTGTAATTAAGCACATACCACTACTAAACTTAATCTAAAACTAGACACCTCATCTGTGTGAGGAGCTCTTCTTATATAGTGCTCAGAGGAAGGATCCAGAACCCTTAGAGCGTGTAAGCCTTCAATACTAGCCTTCTAATCTTGTCCAACCCCTAAGCAATCATTTGGAGCCCTTGGATCATGTGCCACGCATCCATAGCCAATAGGAGAGTAGAGGATTGCCACCGTGGCCTGGCAAAACGTCATTGCGTGTGTTATTGAGCTTCTAGAAGGAGAGGGGAGCGTGTGAGAGTGAGGATTTTACCCTGCGTGTGATTTTGTTGATGGTGAAGGGAGGGAAAAAGAAGATGAATAGTAAATCTCATTTACCTGTTTTTTTGTTTGATATAAGTTTGACTGGGTCAAAGTTTGAGGACATGGGTTTTTATAAATTGGGCCAAGTTTAAACGAAATGGAATTGGACATTTAGTTTATAAATGGATTAAAGGTTTTTAGGCTTTAAGGTTATACATTGTTAATGGGCTGACCTGACCCATTAAATGGGTACGGGTTGGCCCATTTAAAGATGTATGCGCCTTCGGCTTCGGTTTTCACGCTCTTTCCATTCTCGTGCTCGGTTTTTTCCGTTTTGCTTTGTTGTAGTCCTTTTGTGCAATATCCGTTATCTGCAAGACACAATTCATAATACAAACGAATACAATGCATTTTTCTGTATTTATTTGTCATTATTGGTATTTTTAGCTCGTTTTATTAGGCAAAAGGTATGTGTATTTAAGCACATACCAGTGTTCCTTATACGTGCTTTTGCTATGGCGTATACGTGAGTATCATTTTGCCTTGAACTTGTTATGTTATGGGTTTATCTCTGCCCTGTATTTATCTTTCCCTGCGTTTATGTTGTTTTGCGTTTATTTTTGCCTTGCGTCTATTTTGCTTTGCACGCATCCTGCATCTGCTTTATATAAAGGGTGTTTATATAAACCCTTGGTTACTAGAACTTTTTCCAAGACATTGTGAGTGACACAATGGTCTCTAAACTTTCCTCAAGACATTGTGAGTGACACAATGGTCTCTAAACTTTCCCCAAGACTTTGTGAGTGACACAATGGTCTCTAAACTCTTCTCAAGACATCGTGAGTGATACGTTGCTCTCTAAAACTTTTTCATGACTTTACAAAATACCGTTTCACATAAAATCATTTGAGGCATGTCTCATTTGTGTTAGTGGTAGTTCAAGCGTTGGCTTGAGGTTAATATGGTATTTCAGCCACATTCCATTGTTCCTAAACTTTTATTGTGATTAATTCTATTTACCGGGGTAACCCATTACCCAAAAAAAGAAACTTGTCACAGTCTGTCGAACCCACTGATTATCTTACTATCCGATTCCGAAAAAGGGTTGGAACACCCGCCCTATACTGTTGAAACACGTACATCATTTCGTGACCCATTGCCTAGAAACATGCTGATTAATTCAAACACGGCTTTAACTCGTCAACTCGTAACATTCCATTTTTAGAAACACGAATTTTGAAATTTAACTTATTTTTTTTACTTCGTTTGATTTTGAAGAAAATAACGAAAATGAGACAAGGAATGAGTTCCGCGAGGATCAAGCATATTGTAACCCAATGAATTTCTAATGCTATTCAAGTTATTGTTGTCTATGAGGTAAAAATCCGCATGGCTCACGACTCGATGGATCAAGTGGTACGTTAGGAAGCCAAGGTGGCAAGGAATGCCAATAACAAAATAAACGACAAAAGGTTGTGAGAGCTTCCATTGCTAGACCAAATAACAAAAATGGATATATAGGAAAGTTACCTTTCTGCAATAAGTGTAAGTTGCACCACACTAGGCCATGCACTGTGAAGTGCAACAACTACAAGAGAGTTAGCTATATGACTAGAGATTGTAGGACACCCATTTCAATAACAACTTAGAGGCTCCTAGTGGAAAATTAGGAACCTAAGGTACCTATTATGAGTGTGGCAAGCCATGACATTACAAGAGTGATTGTCCAAAGCTGAACCGTGTGAACCGAATTTAGAAGCTAAAAGCTCACGGGAACTCTAACGCCATCAAAGATAATGCTGATGCTTAAGGAGATATTTTTCATGCCTTGCCTAGTGAGACCTAAGTCGAAGCCTTCTTGGACTGTATTTCTTAAGAGATTTGCACTAGTACTTTCCTAATGAATTTCGTTGTATTGTGTGGATGTTTTTAAATCCTTTATTAACTTATGTGGCATGAGATTCCACCAGTTACACTCCATAAATTGTTACCGTCTTATAAACCATTTCACTATCATTTTATAAACTATTTTGCCATCATCTTATAAATCATTTTTGCTACCATCTCATAGACTATTTTGATGTCATCTTACAAATCATTTTGTTGTCATCTTATAAACTATTTTGTTGTCTTTTATACACTATTTCGTCGTCATTTATAAACTATTTTGTCAACTACTTGTTACCATATTATAAACCTCTTACTATTACATTATAAACTGTCATGTAATTTTCTCGTAAACTATTTTGCTATCACCTCATAAACTATTTTCCGCTATCTTACAAAATATCTTATGTCGTTTTATAAACTACCTTGTTTTCGTTTTTACGAACTGTTTTGCTACCATATAAACCATATCGTTTATATCATAACACTAGTTTGACGAAATGAGCATTTCATCGTTAGTCCATAAATTATACATAGCCTGATCACATATGTCTAATTCAGGAAGACCATGCTATGCTGGGAGTAGTCACCCTAAAACCTTGTCAAAATTATTTTTCTGTTATTTCCTATCGATATTTTGTGTGTGTATTCCTACGTTGTTCTTGTCATGAGTGTTCGTATTAGTCAACATTGTAACCAAGTAGAGTTTTATACGACCTTAATAAGTAGAGTCAACCTTAGCTTACACTGCGCTTTCAGCCGAGAAATCAAGTTACACCGTCAGTCACCTTAGGACAATTCCAAACCAGTGCGATTACATTTGTTGCTTCGTTATATAGCCTAAACGTAGAAACCATCCATGAAAGGAAACTAGGAGATTTCCTTCAATGACTTATCTTTTACTAAGATATAATTATAAAGATTATGAGATTCTTGTACTGGTGAAACTTCTAATGGACCTGAAGTTAAAGCAAAGGACACAATTATTGCAAGTACATAGAACCTAGCTGATAGAAGCCTCACATCTGTTGAGTTTAGCCTTCTAAGTGACATCGTTCCAACTGCCTTAGACATTAAGTACACCACAGAGCCAGCTGACGGGAAGACAATGGGAACCAACTTTATAATTCGAGGTTGTACCCTAAATTTTCTAAACCACATGTTTAACATTGACTGAATGCCCATAGGACTCGGTAGTTTTGACGTTATCATCGGTATTGATTGGTTGACGAAGTATCACGACGTCATTTTTTGTGATAAGAAGATCGTTTGTATCCCCTACGGTAATGAAACCTTAATGAATCAAGGTAATAGTAGAGATGGTAGAAGTGCATCTAAGTTGGGCATCATTTCGTGCACCAAAACCTAGAAGTACGTTCAGAAAGGGTGTTACATCTTTTTGGCTCAAATTTATGAGAAGAAAGCTAAAGACAAGTCAGAAGAGAAGCGACTTGAAGACGTACCTATCGTTCCGGATTTCCTGGAAGTCTTTCCAGAAGACTTTCCAGGACTTCCACCCACTCAGGAAGTTGAATTTCACATCGACTTAGTCCCCGGTGCTGCACCTGGAGCACAAGCTCCGTATAAACTGGCTCCGTCTCGAGTTGTCTAATCAACTGCAAGAGCTTGCCAACAAAGGATTCATAAGACCGAGTTCTTCACCCTAGGGAGCTCCGGTCTTGCTTGTCAAAAAGAAGGATGGATCGTTCAGAATGTGTATAGATTATCACAAACTAAACAATCTTACAGTGAAGAACCGTTATCTACTTCTGAGAATTGACTATCTGTTTGATCAATTTCAAGGGTCAAGTGTCTACTCTAAGATCGACCTAAGACCTGGTTATCACCAACTCAGAGTTTGAGATGAGGACATTCCTAAAACGGTGTTTAGGACTCGTTATGGCCACTATGAGTTCCAAGTAATGCCTTTTGGATTAAATAACGCACCCGCGGTATTCATGGATCTGATGAATTGGGTGTGGAAGCCCTATTTAGACAGATTCATGATTGTGTTCATCGATGACATTTTAATCTACTCCAAGATCAAGGGAGAACATGAAGAGCACCTTAAGTTAATCTTGTAATTACTCGAGAAGGAGAAATTGTATGCTAAATTCTCCAAGTGTGATTTTTGGCTTCCAAAAGTACATTTTCTCAGTCACATGATTGATAGTGAAGGCATTCACGTTGATCCGACTAAGATTGAGTCAATCTAGGATTGGGCATCGCCAAGACTCCGACAGAAATTCGCCAATTATTAGGTCTGGTTGGGTATTACCAACGATTTATTGAAGGCTTCTCGAAGATCGCTAAAAATATGACCAAGTTGACTCAGAAGACCGTGAAGTTTGATTGGGGAGAAAAGGAAGAAGCTGCATTCCAAATGCTAAAACAAAAATTATGTAGCGCACCGAGTCTTTCATTACCCGAAGGAAGCGAAAACTTCATGGTTTACTGTGATGCTTCACACAAAGGGTTGGGCGAGGTTTTGATACAAAAAGAGAAAGTGATAGCTTACGCATCCCGCCAACTCAAAGTTCATGAGATGAACCACACCACTCACGATTTGGAACTTGGAGCGGTGGTGTTCGCATTAAAGATTTGGAGACACTACCTATATGATACGAAGTGTGTCGTGTTCACTGATCATAAGAGTTTGCAACACATTCTAGATTAGAAGGATTTAAACATGAGACAACGTAGATGGTTGGAGCTATTGAGTTATTATGATTGTGAGATTCGTTATCACCCTGGAAAGGCAAACATGGTAGCAGATGCCTTAAGCCGAAATGAAAGGATTAAGCCGCTACTAAGTTCGAGCTTTAATGATGACAACGACTTAAACCTTCCATCCCAAATAGTGAATGCTCAAGCTTAAGCAATGAAGGAAGAGAACGTTAAGGAAGAAAATCTCAATGGAATGAACAAAAAGTTTGAGACACGTGCTGATGGAACGGAGCTGGATATCCCATTTTAGAGGATTGAGAGACTTGATCATGAATGAGTCACACAAGTCAAAGTAATCTATTCATCCTGGATCCGATAAGATGTATCATGATCTTAAGAAGTTATATTGGTGGCCCAACATGAAAGCAAAAATTGCCACCTACGTCAGTAAGTGTCTAACATGTGCCACAGTTAAGATAGAATACCAAAAACCATCTAGATTGTTGGTTCAACCTGAGATTCCCCAATGGAAGTGGGAAAACATTACAATGGATTTTGTGACTAAGCTACCGAAAACATCAAGTGGTCAAGATACGATTTGAGTAATCGTTGACCGTCTTACTAAGTCTGCACACTTTTTTCCAATGAGGGAAACGGATTCAATGCAGAAGTTAACGAGATAATACTTGAAGGCAGTAGTCTCGAGGCATGGAGTGTTGGTTTTGATCATCTCGGATCGAGATAGCAGATTCACTTCTCATTTCTGGCAATCGCTTTAGAAAGTATTGGGTACTAAAAAAGACATGAGTATGGATTACTATCCGCAGACCGATGGTCAAAGTGAGAGGACCATTCAAACGTTAAAAGATATGTTGCGTGCCCGTGTGATTGATTTTGGAAAAGGTTGGGATAGACATCTACCTTTAGTGGAATTATTGTATAACAACAGTTACCACATGAGCATTAAGGCTGCTCCATTCGAGGCATTGTATGGTCGTAAGTGTCGATCACCTATCTACTGGGCTGAGGTCGGGGATAGTCAACTCACTGGCCTAGAGATTGTTCATGAGACAACCGAGAAAATTATTCAAATCAAAAGCCGAATTCCAGCTGCTCATGATCGCCAAAAGAGTTATGCTGACGTGAGGCGTAAACCCTTTGAGTTTTAAGTTAGAGATAAAGTCATGCTAAAAGTTTCCCCATGGAAAGAGGTGATACGTTTCGGCAAACGGGGAAAGCTGAACCCACGATATATTGGACCTTTCAAGATTCTTGCTAAAGTTGGAACCGTTGCCTACCGACTTGAACTCCCAGAACAACTAAGCCGAGTCCATAGTACCCTTTCATGTGTCGAACTTGAAGAAGTGTTTATCCGAAGAAACACTCGCCAATCCGTTAGATATGATTCAAATCGACGACAAGCTTCACTTCATCGAGGAACCGGTAGAAATTATAGACCGTGAGGTCAAATGTCTAAAGCAGAGTCATATACCTATCATCAAGGTCTGATGGAACTCGAGAAGAGGACTCGAGTTTACCTAGGAACGTGAAGATCAGTTTCAAAAGAAATACCCACACTGTTTTCAAAATCTGTAATTGCACCAAATGACATGGCTTAAGCTTTGAGTATAAAGCTCTTTTAATAGGGAAAGGATGTAAAGCCCCGTAAATTTTCTGGTCAACATCTTAGACTTTTTGCATGCATTAGTTGACTTTTATTAATTTCATGCCAATTAGACTTAAAACTGGGAAGTTTTCCCGCGTGTAACTAAGAATCGTTACAGGATGCGTTCCGGCTTGTTATTTAACGTTGTCATTTTCCGTACATCGCGTTCTTACCTTTTGCATGGATATTTAAATTTTCATATTTTCTTTCGAGTTATTGCGCGTTTTCAGTTTCTACGAATACCGTAATGGTGTTAGAAAAATATCATGTGCATGAATAAATATATAAGGACCCATTGGATGCCACCTTGCATGGAATAAATTCAAAATAGATCAAATTGGTCCCCTTTGTCCTTGATGTGTTCGTCCACCCCCTAGCACCAACACCATCCCACCAAAAACTCAAGCTTGTCTCCCATTTGTACCCATAGGGCAATTTTTTTAGGATGACCGCCGAACAATTCTCATTTACCGATGTTTTGGCTAAGTCAAAAAAAAATTTCTTTGTTATTAAGGAGACTTTTAAACATTAAAGCAAATTTTGGCATATGTAGAAAAGCATCCACGAAACTAATCTCGAAATGTAATTCCCGAAAGATTTCAACAAACTTCGAAGGTAGATTATCATCTTTTTCACGGAGCTTTTGCTTGTTAGCTCTTGAAGGATAAGGTATAAACGGTTTAGGCTTAGGAGCAACAACGGGCTCATCAAATGGAGCTTGAATTTGGACTACCAGAGGTTGGATGTTTTTTGGTACTTTTCTCGATATGCGGCAGGAACACTAGCCAATGCGCATAGGCAATGCAAGAGAGAAGGCCAAAGCAAAAAGCATATTGCCATGTGAAAGGCGAACGCTATGCGAGCAAGCAAACAAACCCGTATCCTTTGTCACCTCGGTTCCCATTCCATTAACCTTGGGAAGAAGAGAGAAAGGAGGTGGAATTGGAGGTCCATCATAAGAAATACCGCTTCGGGTGGTGATTGCTTTCAAGTCACCTCTCGGGTTAGCAACGGTGTTTCTAGGAAGTGAACCCGAGCCCGAAGAAGAAGCGGTATTCATTTGAAAAAAACTACTCATCATGTTCTTAATATCATTCGTTAACTCATTCTTTAACTCATTCTTGAACGCATTGTTTTGTCTAGTCAACGTATTATCCATCTCCTTTCCTTTAATTCCGTCTCCTGTTGGTTATTTTGATTTTGCATTATTTCAATTAAACAAGTCAATTTGTCGTCATGTAGCTTCGAGAGAATCGTTTAAAAAAGTCAACTTGGAGGTGGAGCTTGATAAATTTTGGTATACCTTGATTGAAATTATTTCCATCGGTTTTGATTATAAACCTTGGATTTTTATGAAACGTTTATTGAATTATTTTGTACGGGAAGAAAACCAGGTGGTCCCATTTGATTGCTTGTACATAAATTCGGGTCTCCTTGAGGACGATATCCTTGATTCTGATAGAATTGTTGTCGGCTGTAAGAAGCATTAAAAGTGTTTTGCCACAGCGGCAAGACACTCATAGTAGAGATGCGGTGTCCCCCATAAGTCATCACAACATTTAGAAATTGCTTTAACAACTCTCCAGGTGAGGTCATAACATGACGAGAGCATAACAATACCGGCAAGTCAGTAGAGCGGCCTTTTTCAATGGACATGTCGTGGTAGAAGAAGAAGTAATAGCAACTCACTTTAAAACAACCGGGTTTGTGTCGAAGTTGTTGGCGAACTTTGACGTATTTTCCGATAATTGTCAAAGCATCTCGAGGAGATTTAGTCAAAATAATTACCGACCATATTAACCACGGTCGGCGGCATTCCCAAGGAATCTTGATCGATTAGGTTTAAAGCATTGTAATAATGTATCAAGTTGGATGCAATTCATCTGTAAAAACCGTATTGGCAGGCAACGAAGAAGACTCCTTAAAATGGTCCCATGCCTCACTAAACGATTCCTTAACTTTTGTTTTAAAAATTTTGTGATTTTCATTTTGAGATTTGTAGTTTTGAAGGAGGAAGAATTGGTTAATAAACTTGGAAACAAGATATTCCCAAAGTCATAAAGAACGAGGGGTTCATTGTCGAGCAAATCCAGGCTGCCCCCTCGATAAGAAAAATGGAAAAAGCATAAGCTTCATTCGACGAATTAGGCACATCTTTATACTTAATCGTGGAAGTAATCTTGTTAAACCAACGAATGTGAGCATGAGGATCTTCTTTCTTAAATCCGTAAAATTGTTTTGAATTTACGAGACTTAGAAGTCCATGTTTAAGCTCAAAATTCTCTGTGAGAAAAGCAGGAGTAACGATAGCATCTCTGTTGATCCCAATGAATAGATCTTTAACTCCTTAGCTTGTAAGGTTTAGTACCCTTGGATAAATCCAAAAATACTAAGAATGAAACTTTGATTGAATGATATAAACTATGCGGAATCTAGTTTATACCACTAAGAAGTATTCTCAATGAAACAGTAAAGTACGTTTTGACACAAAGATATAATCAACACAATAAGCTTCAATATATATTAATACGATCACTCTGACTTAGTAATAGGGTTTACAACCTTAAAACTATGAACTCTATGGAAAACTGAGATGGAAAACTGATATGATGTGTATCCTGATGAGATGCTAAACTAGATGCCCTAGGATATCCTTTTATACACCAAACAGTCCTAATGGGCTTACAATACTTTCCTAAGTATTTAGTCAAATGTATTGAAAGAAATGAGATGTAATTTAATACTTTCCAAGCTCTAGTTAAATGTATTAAATACTTTCTCATAAATTAGTTGAAACTTCTCATCAAAACAATCTTTTTAATCAAACATTAACTTGATATTAACTAGAATTGTAACTCTATCAGCAATATTAATTTTCTCACATAGCAGCAGTAATCTGAACCACAATTGTAAAACTCTATAACCACATCTTAAGTCCTTCAACATCTTAAGTTAGTACTGCAGTACTAACTTACTCTGAGCAGACTACTGGTTAATATGGTAGTGTAACTTGTAGCAGTAAACTAACTTTTGATTAAGCAAGTACTAAGTGCCACAAGTTTAATCCCAACAACCTCCCCTAACTTTGATTTACCTTCCAATCCATCGAAGTTTCTTAAATTAAACCTTCTATTTTGAGAGGATGCTTTCAAACACTTCATCTTCTTGATCTTTCAGCCTGTATGAATATCTTTTGAAGAAGTTCTTGAATTAAACCTTCTGCTATGGAACACCTGTGCCTTTCTTCTTTATCAAGTTCAGCTTGCAATCTCACAGCTACTTCAAAACCAAGTCTTTCTTATTCTTGTTGCCTTTTTGTCTTGGTCATTGTTGATTCAGACTCTTCCATCTTTGCTTTACCTTTATCTTTTGCCTTTGCTGCACTCCTTCTGATGTACACTAAAGTTTCAGCAGCAATATCTTCAATAGAATCACCAGTAGTTTTAACTTCAGGGCTGGCAGTACTAATTTCTACACTAGTAGTAGTAACTGGTATATTAGCAGCATCAAAATCAAACTCTGGTTCTACTCCATGTGGCCTACCCTAGAATCTCCTCTCTCTGCATCATGTTGTACCAATGAAATGCCATGATCTTGATTAATTTTCGTTATCTTCCTCCCCTGTTTGGAAGGATCCTCCAAATCATCTTCTTTTGGGGACCCAAGCCATCACTGACTTGAATCTCCTTGTGTTCAATAAATCATAAAATTTCAAGTGATAGATGTACTGTTGTGTTTGGATACATGGTTTGTTACTCTATTCTTTAGATTCCAAACCCAGCATGTTGAGGCCTTAACATCATGAAACCTATTTCTCTTGACATCATTATGTACTGCTTTTGGTTTAGCAGCATTAACTGCTGCTCTTGACCTAGCAGTTAATTGTTTTTAGCCCTGACCTCATTAATACTGCTTGTGGAATCATGTTTCTTTTTGAATAGGGTGATCATTCTTTGTAGAATTTTGATGAATCTCTCATCCTTGCATTGATACCATACTGTGGTTTTATCATTCTTTTACTATAATCTTTCTTTAGATGGTCAAAACTCCACACACAAAACAGGCTTTATTGTACATCACAAAGTCACTTCCTAGCTGTTGGGACTTCTGATTATTCCAGTTTCTTTGATTTCCCCTAGGCCTTTGTGACCTGTACATTTCAGCATACTTCACTGGTTTCCTAACTAGTTTTTCTGGTTGTTTAGGTCCAACAAATTCTATTTTAGAAACAGTAGGAAAAATATTTTTCTTCTTACCATCTGACACCAACTCCTCATTAATTGAGGCACAACACTCTCTCCTAACAGTATTAGATTCAACTGTGTTGAACACAATACCCTTATTTCAACTGTCTTTTCATTACTAGGTGTACAGAAGTACTACATCCCAAATTTTCCACTTTTAAACTATTTTCATCCATAAATGTAGAATCAGGTTTGCCGAGGTATGAAATTTCCTGTTGAGTGGGGGAAAAAAAACTGAAATATCCCTATCTGATCCAGACTTATCAGATAAATTTACAAAAATTTCTACTGCAGGAGAAGCTGCAGTAGCTGCACTATATCCTAGTCATGTTTTAAACTTGTCAATTACTTGACTTTCCAGTAAATCATTTAAAGACTTGGATGAATTTTGAAACTTCTCTAATAAATATTTCAACAAGATTAAACCTTAATATTATGATAGTAGATGTTCATACACAAGTTTTGATATAAGGAACGTAAAAATCGAACGTATGACGAAGGAGTTATGGTCCTTTTAAAGTTGACGAAACTTGATGTTTTTCCCAGCTATGTTTTACATTTTGACCCGATTTTAAAACGAGGTTTCGACCCCTTTCGGGGCCGAACCGGCTAAAGTGCAAAAAACGTAAGTTGTCCGAAATGAAATTTTACAAAAGTAGCGAAGTTTTTATTAAGCTTGAAAGTCAAAAACGAAGGAGTTAGACCATGATTTAGTTGGGTCGTTTTTAAGACACTATAGGTAAATAGTGAGCTGATTGGATTTTGAAAAGGGCTTTTCGAGTGTTTTTGAGTCCATTTGAGCTTCGAAAACTTTAGCGAACGCTATTGTATCACTAATATATTATTGAGACGCTTTATAAACTTCTAAAAACTAAAATTTCGAAAACATTAAGGGTTACTAAAAATCGTAAGTCATTATTAAGCAAAGTATACTTTAGTGGGATAAAAAGTAGGAGTTAGGCGTTTAAGTTTCCTTGGTGCGTCGTAGATGTAAGATGGACTTATCGGATTATAAAAGACGTCGTTATCGTTCGGATTTCTAAACTTTCCAAAAATAATTGTTTCCGTACAAATGTCATAATTTAATAAAGGACATATTATTTTCGTCAAAACACGTTTTTACCAATTAAACGAGGGCACAAACACATATGGATGATGTCAAACTGTGCAAACCACTTTATACGTTGCTCGTTATGTATTTTCCTCGCTCCTAAGACGCGTCTTTTACTTAGGTTGCGGTTAGAGTCGTTGATTACTCCTTTCTCTCGTTGATTTCATTTGATTGATTTCCTTCGCTCACCAACTGCATAAGGTGAGTTCATAGCCCTACATTTTACTGTTTTACGTATGTTTTACAACACTATGGGGGTGAGAAACGTTGCTTATTTTAAATCTTGGACACAAGTACCTTATTGAAACTTTTACTTGTTTACGTGTTTGCCTAAGTACCGATAGTTCACAAAATGCCACTATCATGAACCGTTAATTACTGTGAGTAAGCGTGAGTGCTATTAATTGATCTATTAGGGATTGATAATCCCCATCCGGGTTTGGTGATTCTTACCTAATCGAATGGCTGATTAAAACGGATGTATAACATGTTGAACCTTTCTAGGTATTCTGAACTATATACCTACTTAGCAACATGGCATATTTTTATGCTACGAACTGTATTAGCTTCGGTGTCATGAGCTTAGGGAAACGTAAATACTTTTGTGAAGTTGTATGTGTTACAACATTCACATGTTACTAAATCTTGTGGTCCATACTTTCGTTTATACTAGACCTATGAATTCACCAACCTTATGTTGACTTTTAAGCATGTTTTCTTAGGTGCTTAGCTGCAGATTGCCTTGGTATGTTATGTGATGTGTCATGCCCGGCTTGATCTTTTAAGAATTTTCATTAGAAATACCGTTGCCTAATTTCAAACGTATTTACGCTTCCGCATTTGATTATTGGAACCATATGAATTATGTAAAGACTTAATTTATATTAATGTAACGGTATTTATTTTCAAAACGTACCCCTTAGTGGTCGTTCTTTGTACTTTGTGTGATGCATATTCATGAAGTCACGCCCTCAGATTCCTATTTCTGTTGCAACCCGATTTGGGGGTGTGACAGATTGGTATCAAGAGCCAAGGTTATAGAGAACCAGGTAGCATATTAGGTCTGGTCTATAACTAGTATGTGATCCTTACGTGCCTTTTTGCCTATACATGCGTTTACGTGTGTGATTGATCTCCAAACACGTATATAAGGATAATATCAATAATAGTATAGTAATAAGTATTCCGTAAGGATTTAAGAAGATTACTTCTATCCAAAGTAAAATTCAAAACCTTCCCGAGTCGTATCCCGACGAAGCGTGAATTGAGAATCGGTTAAGTTCGTGATCGCGTGCTTTGAATAATTTCAAGGATTTTGATTTTGGATTCTAATTCTACTTATGAAAATGCAAAAACAATTACAAGCAAGCAAACAACTAAGGCAAATAAGTATTTAAGCTAGAAAACGTTAACGGGGATTCTAAAACGCGACTAATTACCTAAACTATTAAAATTTAACCTTAAAACTATTTTTTTATTTTTTATAAATCATAAATGATTAAAAATAATTTTAGAAAAAAAATATATTTTTTTGACTTTTATTTTATTTATTATGAATTAAAAACAGATTTAATCTAAAAATATTATAAAAAATATTAAACTAATTTATAAAAATCTGAAAAAAAATTAGGAAAAGTACTTTGAACAGTTCTAATCTTAGGAAAAATAAAATGGGGCAAACAGCTTATTGGAATAAGCTGTAAATAAGCTAAATACGGCTGAAGGCTTATTTGGCAAAAAGGTTATAAAAGAAAAATGGTGTGAAGTCTTAACGAAAAAGACCCAAGGGCAGTTGGTGATGAGTGTGAGTGTTGAGGTGTTGGTGTTATAAAGGAGAGGTCACATGTTCAAAACCTGTGGCCTTTATTTTTTACAAATCATTTTTTTTATTTTTTAATTAAAAAAGTTAAACTTTAAGCTAAAATAAGACAATTTAATAAAGAGCTTTTTGACAAAACTTAATAATAAGCTAAGCTACTTGAAAAACTGTCAAATAAGCTAAATGACCATTTAGCTAAACTGTTTTGCTTTTAGGACTCAATAAGCTAACTAGAAAACTAAAGAGTTGAAAAATACTAAGACTTACACCTAATAAGCTAAGTAAAATAAGCAGAAAAGCAGTAAAAAGCAATTAAGACAGTTGACTTAAAAAGAGGCATATTCTAAAGAAATCTGACCAACTTTAAGCTAAGCTAAAAGACAAATAAGCACTCTAAATAAGCTAGAAACCTAAAACAGATAGGAAACTAAACTCACATGATTAAAATAAGCTAGAATTAAGCAAACACACCTAAGAACTAAGCTAGAAATTAGAATTAAAAAAGACAGATTATGCTACTTTGCTTATGGCTTTTTGCATTATAAAGGACAATAAGCTATTGCAGGCCTAGATTTAAGCTACTAAATGATGACAAGATATAAAACTAAGCTTAAACAGATTAGGCTTGAACCCTAATGAGCTTAAGCTATCAATTTTAGATCATAAATCAAGCTTAATCTAACCTAATTTTGCTTTTGAAAACTGGACTTTGAACTTTTAAGAACCTATGACAGATATGACTTAAACTTGAATGACAAATGCAATTCTAAGACTAGCTATATTTTACTGCATAGATGACCAAAACAAGATTGAAATCAACACTCAATAGCCACTTATTAAGATCTAAACAATTAAGATGAATTGAAAAGCTAGAACCCCACAGATTCAAACCATAAACACATTAAGCCCAAATCATGGAATCTACACTTTAGAAACTTGTAAAAACTATCTTAAGGACTAAATTTAAGCTTGTTAAAACATTTTTTAGTGACAAAAGTGACTAGGCAGTACTAACTTATGTTAGTACTGCTAGTGCCAAACATCCTTTTAAGCTTTGATTTATCATTTTTAGGCTACAAAAAAGTGAATTAAGCTTAAATTTGTAAAAACAGATATATAATTAAGCAAATGAAGGAAAACTAAGCACCTAGGACAAATAAGTACTTAATAATAAGCTAAATTCAAAAGCTATTCTAACTAGAAATAAGGACAATCTATATGAAAACACAAATTTAAACTAATTTAAGCTAATAACTGAACATATTAAGCTATAATAGAACTGAATAAGCATAACTAAACATCAATAAGCTAGCCATAAGAACAGAATAAGCAGTATTAAGCAAATGCAGATAATAAGCAATAAAAAGAAAAAAAGAGACGTACCTTGATACGAGCTCAAACAAGGATCAAATAAGCTTTTGTAAGCTTAGATCTACAAGCTCAAGCTTATTAAAGATAAGCTGGTAGTGTCCATAAGCCCATCCATGTTTGGCTTATCATCCAATAAGCTGAGGTATTTTTGTGGTGAAATTTGAAGTGAATGCTTATTCAGTTAAGGTTTTTAAGGCTTAACTGAATGATTGCTAGCTTATATAGTAATTGAGAGCTTATAGAGCTTATTCGATTAAATTTAAGCTTATTTCAACCATACTTGCATTAAGTAAAAACATTGAATTAAACACGAATTAAACCAAATAGAATTTTATTGATAATCAAAAGTGAGTACAAGCTTTTAAATAGGAAATTACATTAAGATAAAGACAATAAGCTAAATTACTACTAAACTTAAGCTAAAACTAAACACCCCGTCTGTGTGAGGAGCTCTTCTTATATAGTGTTCAAAGGAAGGATCCAGAACCCTAGGAGCGTGTAAGCCTTCAATCCTAGCCTTCTAATCTTGTCCAATCCCCAAGTAATCATTTGGAGCCCTTGGATCATGTGCCACACATCCATAGCCAATGGAAGAGTAGAGGATTGCCAACGTGGCCTGCCAAAACGTCATTGCGTGCGTCATTGAGCTTCTAGAAGGAGAGGGGAGCGTGTGAGAGTGAGGATTTTACCGTGCATATGATTTTGTTGATGGTGAAGGGAGGGAAAAAGGAGATGAACAATAAATCTCATTTACCCATTTTTTTTGTTTGATATAAGTTTGACTGGGTCAAAGTTTGAGGACATGGGATTTTATTAATTGGGCCAAGTTTAAACGAAATGGATTTGGACATTTAGTTTATAAATGAATTAAAGGTTTTTAGGCTTTAAGGTTATACATTGTTAATGGGCTGACCTGGCCCATTAAATGGGTACGGGTTGGCCCATTTAAAGATGTATGCGCCTTCGGCTTCGGTTTTTCACGCTTTTTCCATTCTCGTGCTAGGGTTTGTCCGTTTTGCTTCGTTTTAGTCATTTTGTGCAATATCTGTTACATGCCAGACACAATTCACAATACAAATGAATACAATGCATTTTTCTATATTTATTGGTCATTATTGGTCTTTTTAGCTCGTTTTATTTGGCAAAAGGTATGTGTATTTAAGCACATACCAAAATCCCCCATACTAAACTATTGCTGCGTCCTCACGCAATGTCATAAATACAAACTTAGAAAACCAAAAATTTTACCCCCTTAGACTAATTACCTCGAAAAGTAGCTAAGTGTTCATCTAAGGGGATTAAGAAATCACTAGTTTTGAAAAGCTCCTCGTTTTACCATTTTTATGCATTTATTATCGTTCATACATATCATAACTTCCTGGAACAAGAAATACTAAAAGGATAAATTCATCGTCCTTGATTTTTCACCCGCCCCAAACCAAGCTTAAAAACGAAATCATTGTTAAATACAAGTTAAGATGCTAACACTACTCATAGATGCTAATTGTGGATGCATAGCTACTTTCCGCTCCTTTATTCCTAAATGCTCTAAAGATTTTATTATCAATATTATTTGTGACAAATAAGTTAATGTCTTATTCATATAAAGTAAACTCGGTTTAGATCACAATTAGTTCGAAATCCTTTCCTAAAGAGACGATATGGTGAGAATAAGGTCCACATTAAGGTTCTAATTGCGCACGATTTAGGGGTTATCCTTTTTAGATAACCCCGGAGTCGAAATTTGGCTTTATTATTATTATTGTAACATTATTAAATCTCGGTCCTTTAAACAACTGCCACATCGGTATGCGAGCCAACCATGGTCCAGGAGTCTTATTTCGACCTCGGTGATCCTCGACTTTTTTGAAGGCTGCAACATTAGTTGTGAGCCGGCAAGATGCAACAAACTTTTATCAGTCTCGGACTATTACTGTGTGCCTTATTTAGAAGACTGCCACATCGGTTGTGAGCCGGCAAGAGGCAGTAAACTTTTATCAGCCCACAGTTTTTATTATTATTATTATTATTATTATTATTATCTCCGCCTTTTAAACGACTACCACATCGGCTGTGAGCCGACAAGAGGTAGTGGTCTTATTTCGACTTCGGTTTATTACATAACTTTTATTATTATTAGCCAAATTTTAAGTCATGTGGTCTTTTAACTACCTAGAATGTACTTGTTCCTTTGAGAAGACGGGAACGGGCCCATAAAGTAGATGCCCCATACGTCAAAGATTTCACATACTTGAATTGCATTTTGAGGCATTTCATCTTTTTGCGAGATTTTTCCTTGACGTTGACAAGCGTCACATCGCGTAACCAAGTCATGGGCATCACGATAAATAGTCGGCCAATAGAAACCGGAATCAAAGACTTTCTTACCGGTGTAGTTCGCACCATGATATCTCCCAGTGGGTCCATTATGGCAAGTCGTGAGGATATCAACGGCTTCTTGGCCGTGAACACATCGTCTAATCATTTAATCCGCACAAATTCGAAACAAGTAGGGGTTGTCCCAAAAATAATGCTTAACATCCTTAAAGAATTTTTTCTTTTGTTGGGACGACATCCCTTTCACAACAAAATTCCCCGCATAGTAATTTGTAATGTTGGCAAACCATGAGGTACTAGAATCACCACGAAAAGATATCATTCCAAGGGTCTCGAGAGGAAATGTTTCGTCAATTTCCTTTTTCTCGAAATCACTTTAATGAGGGTTCTCTAATCTAGACAAATGGCCGGCCACGAGATTCTCCGCTCCTTTTTTTATCACGAATAATGGCATCGAATTTTTAGAGTAGGTGGAGAAGCCACCGGAGCAATCTCGGCTTAGCATCTTGCTTAGTAAGAAGATATTTGAGAGTATCGAGATGGTCCTCGTACTTCCTATGGTCTTTGATAAAGATCTAAGTAAGCCAAAATTTCTCGGAAAGCAATTACTACTAGGCTACTAATTCTTTTTCCGTCGTAGTGTAATGTGCTTGAGACCATTCCGTCATGGTCTTACTTTGCATAGTGTATAGGCTGAATATCGTTTGCGTCTTCACGTTTTTTGCCCCAAGTGCACCTACCGCTGTAATCCAATGAGCGTCGCACATATTTTTCAAATGGTAGGTCTACATTCTGGAGGCAACTTAAAATCGAGGCTTCGGTTAACTTCTTTTTAAGTATATTAAATGCTTCAATACATTCTTTTGAGAAAATAAACGGAGTTTCTTTTTCAAGAAGATGGGTCATCGGCCGGGCGATTTTAGAAAAATCTTGAATAAATCGACGATAGAACCCGGCGTGACCTAAAAAACTTCGAACGCCTTTGACGGAAGTCGGATGAGGGAGTTTAGCTATAACATCAACTTTAGCTTTGTCGACCTCAATCCCGGACTTTGAAATCTTATGTCCTAGAACAATGCCTTCTTTTACCATAAAATGGCATTTCTCCCAATTTAGAACTAAATTAGTGTCTTCGCACCGTTTTAGCATTTTGTCTAAATGGGAGAGGCAAGACGAGAAAGAATCCCCGAAGACCGAGAAATCGTCCATGAAGACCTCCATTGTTTCCTCGATCATGTCGTGGAAAATGGCCATCATGCACCTTTGGAACGTGCCCGGAGCATTACATAAACCAAAAGGCATACGTCGGTAGGCAAACGTCCCATAAGGGCAAGTGAAGGTGGTCTTCTCTTGGTCTTGCGGGTCAATTGGAATTTGAAAATATCTGGAAAATCCATCTAAAAAGCAATAGTATTCGTTCCCTGCTAAACGTTCTAGCATTTGGTCCATGAAAGGTAACGGGAAATGGTCTTTACGAGTGGCATCATTAAGCTTACGGTAATCAATACAAACACGCCATCCCGTAACTAACCTAGTAGGTATCTGTTAGATATTAGAAAAAGACTTGGTCACCCCGTGTATTTTACTGTTTATTATAGCTCGTAGTTTAATAGTTAATAGTATTGTCTTGATAGCCCGAAAAAGTGTTCCCATCGGTGGCAGGGACACCTCAAGTAAGAATGAGCATACGCACAAGTAGCACAAGATGCCTCAACAACTTTACGGAAAAGTGGAGCTGGGGTTACTTGATTTTGTTTAAACATTGCGGTCATGGCACTAGTCACGACACTGGCTCTAGGTACTAGCTATCTCTGAAGAATCAACATTACTTGCTTTCACTTGAGAAAGAATTGGTTTGTTTCTTGAATTACGAAATTTTGATTTGTTTCCAATAATTTTCAAAACATCTTATGCACTTCTTTCCAAAAGATGGCCACTGGCGCAAGGATTTCAAAGAATCTTGACGGATGGGTTTGAAAACCATTTGTAGAAGGTATCGAAGTGAGAGATGCATTCGGTATTAAAAAACCGTTGTGATTGTGGGCACATGCTCGAATGGAGATCCTTGAATTCTGTCACATGCCTCATAAAATGTTTTAATCAAAACTTTGTTCAAATTTGAATTTCATATCCGGTGATTTGTTGTTTTGGAGGGGGAAAGAATATGGTTAATAAACTTGGACACAAGCTCATCCCAGGCTAGAGAAATAGATCGACGATGGTTCTTTTGTCGAGCTATATCCGGGGCTGGACCCTCGATAGATAGAAAATGGAAAAAAAGCATAAGCTTAATCGATGTCTCGGGAACATCTTTGTATTTCAAAGTAGAAGTTATCTTGTTAAAATATCAAATTGAGCATGAGGGATCTTCTTTCTCAAAAACGGAAAAGAATTGTTAAAGAAGTTACAAGATTGATTTGACTTGCTTGAGCTCGAACTATGGCTAAGCCGGGAATGGGTGGTACTACTGATTGCCTCCGATAACCCTAGGTGGGGTTGCACGGAGTAGAAGTATTCCGCCATAGTACGTAGATCGGCCATCGTAACTACGGGAGTCTCTTCAAGAGAAAATGGTTCGACTATTTGTTTAGAACGTCTACGATTACGACGTTTCGGAATCGTAGAAGTAGGATTCGAAGAAGGTTCACCAACGAATTTTGAAGAAGAGCGAGTTTGTATACACTAAGAACAAAATAAGAGAAAATAAAAAAGAAAAATATATTTTTGTTAACCGATAATAAACAAGTGTAAGGTTGCTCTTTAGAAAACGCACCAGAAGGCGACAAGGAGAGGGGAGGGTGGTTGGGGTGTGAGGGGGGTAGGTGATGAGCGAAGAGTTTTAATAAATTCTCCTTTCGGGTCGAAGTTCATAGGATCAACCCTCCTTAAACCTCTCTTAAAGTTTGTAATCTAAAGGTGAGCCGATTTCACAAGTGACACAATGGTTGTTTTTGTTATTTTATAATTTTTTTTTGGTTTTTTAAATACTTTAGGAAAAGTATTTTTGGTTTTTTCTAATAAATCTACAAAAATAAATCGAGAAAATAAATTATTTTTGTATTTTTTAATTTTTTTAAAAGAAAATAATTAAATGATAACTTCACGAGGAAGGGTCTTCAAAACACTAATCTTCAAACTAGAAAACTAAAGAGTTGACAAATACTAAGACTTACACCTAATAAGCTATAAGGACT
The DNA here is from genome assembly GCA_026074375.1 of Tanacetum coccineum. NCBI lineage: Eukaryota > Viridiplantae > Streptophyta > Magnoliopsida > Asterales > Asteraceae > Tanacetum > Tanacetum coccineum. The sequence goes on from BQNB010005556.1 coordinate 68,221, forward strand.
GCAAATAAGCTAAGTAAAATAAGCAGAAAAGCAGTAAAAAGCAATTAAGACAGTTGACTTAAAAAGAGGCAGATTATAAATGTTAGGTATTAGAAAAAGACTCGGTCACCCCGTGTATTTTACTGTTTATTATAGCTCGTAGTTAATATTTTAATGTATGACTTTCGGTAATTAACCGGGTACTAATCTCCGGTTTATTATAAGAACTATATATATACCTCTTCCAATTTTAGAAGAGGTAGCTAGTCATTTATTCATTTTCTTATTTTACATATATTTCTCTTACTAGAAAATATCCTCTCATGTGTTTCTCTCTCTAGAAACTAGCCAAGTCCAAGAATCGTCACCATGTTATGATTTATGATATACCACAATTGGTATCAGAGCACATGGGATGATTAGATCGTGTGTATGTGCGATTTCTTGATTGTTTTAGATCAATAAGTGTACTTTTGAAGGTTAGTAGCTCGTTTTTGATTTTCTCCGGATTTTGATGTTTGTTATGTTAAAGTTTGGGTGTTACTAGTTGCTATAGCCTTGTAGTACTGAGTTGTGCAAAAGAAATCAAGAGAAATCGTTCAAAAGGGTGTTTTATAGGTGTTTTTAAGTGATAAAGTTCGTTGTTCTTCGTGGAGAGTTGGCAGATATTCTTTGTGGCGGTTTGGTTAAAAGGAATATTTTAAATAGTAGGTGGCCAACTGTCTGACACACACGGCGGGTTGCTATAGTGGCGAGTTGCTTAAATTGGAGGCGAGTTGCTCAAATCTTACGCGGCGAGTTGCTTTATTAATGGAGCGGTTTTGAAACAGGTTCTGCGGCGCGAGGTTTGAATCTTTTTAATAGCAATTCTCTTAACAAAACGCTGGCGGTTTGAAAAGTAGGCGGCATGTTGCTTAAAACTATTGACGACGGTTTGCTATTTACCTTTGACGACGAGTTACCTATTTTAAACAACGGCGGTTTGTTCTTATTCTTCGAGGCGAGTTGATAACCTCTGGCGGCGAGTTGAGCTACTGTCTTTGACATTTGGAATATTTCAAACTTGGGACTTGACAACTCTAAAACGGAAAACAAATACGTTAACTTCACCACTTTTAACGTACACTCACTAATCATTGATCGATCAAAACATATCATATCATAATAAAACTAGATGTCTAACATGTCGGAAGATATCCAATATGCCGGTTCTGATACACGCCCACCAACGCTTGATAGAACATACTTTGAATCTTGGCAACAACGTATTCGTCTGTATTGTCTGGGAAAAGATAATGGAGAGAACATTATGAAATCGATTATAAAGGTCATTCAATATGGGAACGTTCATAACAAAACTCTGCTGCAGGAAAACAGAAACTGAGGGTTTTGCACTAAACAGGTCCAGAACGTGCTTAGAGTCTTATACAGACCTTTCTGCTTGAAGAAAAAGGAAAGGTTATAAAGTGGACATTCGTGCAACGAATATCCTACTTCAAGGTTATACCAAAAGACATCTACACACTCATCAACCACTATACTGACGCCAAAGCATTTAGGACAATGTGAAGATGATTCTGGAAGGTTCTAAGTTAACAAGGATGACAGGGATCTCAGTTTATACGATGAATTTGAAACACTCTCTATCAATTCAAAGGAGAACCAACCACGTATATACTATGTTAGGTTTTCGAAGCTCATTAATGACATGAGATAAATCAAGGATGACTTGCCCAGAAGCAGCTTAAACTCTAAGTTTGTGTGAACAACATTGTACCTGAGTGGGAGATAGATTCATAACTGACAGTCAAAACTTTAATTGAGGGTTTGAAAGAGTCTAACTTTGATCAGCTTTATGCCTATTTGAAGAAACATGAGGTACATGCTAGTAAGAATAGAATGATAATGGAAAGGTTTATTCAACCAACTAATGATCCTTTGGCACTAGTGTCTAATGCCTCAGTTCAACAGTAATCCAACCACAATCATCCATGTCTACTCAAATCCTCAAAATGAAACCATCTCCTGCTGGGGGATGATAACTTTCAACTGGATCAAGAAGTTCTCAACTGAAAACTTGATTGAAGTTTAACCAACATCTTGCCTCCTCACTCAATCGTACACATCCACAATCCTTCCTTAAACAAACAATCAACAAAACCCCTCAGAACGTCTTCTAAAGCAAGGAACAAAGAGCTACGGTTCTGATGCCGAGTTGTGGTTTCTAGAATGACTGTCCGTAGTAGAGATACGTGCGAATAATCATGGAAGACCATTTCAGAGGACAATGGCAATGGAAATGTTGTAGCTGGGAAATGTGGGAGGTCAGAAAAAGAGGTGGGCAATGTGAATCCCTGGTCAAGCCTAAACACATTAAGTGCTACAACTGTAATTAGACTTCGCCAGCACATAGCTATGAGAAGGTCCTCGAAAGGATGTAATTTTTTTAGTAGATGCACCCGCCCCACCCCCACAGACCAAAGCGACTTCAGGATTCAGACTACTTCAAGGACAAGATGCTACTTATGCAAGCCCAGGAGAATGGTGCAGTACTGGATGAAGAACAGTTGTTGTTTCTTGCAGGAGAACAGGTCACCAACTTTGATGATGATGTGGATGACCCAACCGAGAAAGATTTGGCACTCAATGTGGATCATATCTTTGAAGCTGATCAATGTGATGCATTCGACTCTGATGTTGATGAGGCTCCTAATATACAGACCATGTTCATGGTAAATCTTTCATCTGAAGATCCAATCTACGATGAAGCCGGGCCATCATATGACTCGAATACTCCATTTGAGGTACAAGATCATGATACCTGTGTAGATCACTTGGATGAGTATCATGAAGTACACGAGATGCAAAACGATGTACAACACAACTACGTTGTTGACTCTGATGCTGAATATGCGAGTGATAGTAATATTATTCTGTATAATCAGTATATGGAGGACAACGAAGAACATGTTGTACAAAGTAATGTATCTTCTGTTCGAAATGATGCATTGATGTCGATTATAGATGATATGCATGAACAGGGTGTCCAAAGTATGTCAGCAAATAAGCAGGTTAAAGTAGTTAATGACACATTGACTTCTGAACTTGCGAGATATAAGGAACTGGTCGGGGTGTATGAAAAACGGACAAAGTTTGAATTAACTGAAAGAGAACAAAAGATTGATGAACAAATGAGAATAATTATCTCTGACCGAAATAGAAAGGAAACTTCTTTAAAATCGGAACTTCATACTGTACAAATGCAACTTCGTTCTACCGTTGACCATAACAAGTCAATGAAGGAAGAAGTGACAACCTTGAAAAAGGATTTTAAACAAAAAGAAGATAAATACATTGAAGAGTTTTTAGACATCAAAAAGCTAAAAGAAAAGGTTGAAGATAGATTATTCAAACAAGATCAGTCTGTTCAAACGGTGCACATGTTATGTAAACCAAAACCGTTTTATGATGAAAAGAAAAAGGTAGCAATAGGCTACAAAAACCCCTTATGTCTCACACGTGCAAAGCAAGTTCAATCTGCCCTCTATAATGGTACTGAAATAGTCATGACCAATCATAAACCTGCTGTTGTGCATGACTCGGAGGAAACTCTTGAGATAGCTGAGTTGACTAGGAAAAGAATGTATGAGAAAATGAAAAGCCCTCAGTGTATTCAAAATAAAGTTAAGTTTGCACCCCCAGATTACTCAAAAGAGAACTATCTTGCAATCTTCGCACCTCAGAGAGATTTGACCCCTGAGCAGATATTTTGGGCCAAAGATGAAAATGACAGGAAAAAGGTTGAAGCCTCAGTTCTTAAACCACTTTCAACACCGACTGTGTATCCACCCAATACACCTGTCAAGCTTGTCCCCAGGGTTCTCCCAACAAAAAGTCAAGTGAAAATTAATCTTTATACACTCACACAACTTTTTACGGAATTTGACAAAACATGTAAAAAGAGAATCACACCAACAGGTCTCACAGAAGGGGAAAGAGGTTTTGAACAAACAAAAAGATGTTACCTCACTGAAGTCATACCATTTTTCAAAACTCTTAAACAACACTTTGAAGGAGTTCAAAAGGCTCTCTTTAAAGAAGTTAAAGGAATGGAAGAAATTTTTGATCAAATGTCAGCAGAGGTGGACCAGAATACTGTGGACAAGCAATGTGCTGAAATTGAAAGGAAAAACCTTCTCATTGCAAATGAGAATCTAATTGCTAATTGTTTGTCGAATCAATTGATGTTTGCTGTTGAACAATCACGTTGTCTAGATCTTGAAGCTGAGATATCTAAATTACAAAATGAGAATCAAAAGGATGTTAATGATGAAATGATAAGAGGTTTTAACAAACTTGAGGTGGAATACCTGAATTTGCAATTGAAATATCAACACCTTCAAGAAAACTTTCGAAATAACAAATCACAAACTTCTCAGGATGTTCCTGAATTTGACTCATTTTTCAGAATTAAAATTCTAGAAACACAGCTTCAAGAAAAGGACAACGTAATTAGAAACTTGAAAGATCAAGTCTCTAAAATGAATGACAGAAGTTGTGAAACATATAATGCTAAAGATGTCACTGCTCTTATTGAACAAAATGAATGTGTTAGAGTAGAACTAGAAAAGGTCAAACAGCATTACAAGGAATTGTATGACTCCATTAAGATTACGCGTGCTCACACTAGTGAAAAGACATCTACCATGTTAAATGAAATTGAGAGTCTAAAGGCTCAGTTGAGAAGCAAAGTGTCTTGTGTCACTAGTGACTCTGTCAAACCAAAAGTTCTTGCGCCTGGCATGTATGCCATTGATGTTAAACCCATCCCTCATCCCCTTAAGAACAATAGGAGTGCTCATTTAAACTATATCAGCCATCTTAAGGAGAGTGTAGAAACAGTTAGGGAGATTGTAGAGGAAGCTAGAGTAGTTAAACCACTGGATAATGCACTTAACTATGCTTGTCAATACACTAAGCTATCTCAGGAATTGTTAGAATATGTGATTGGCACTTGCCCAAAAAAATGAAAGAGATAACAAGGCTCCTCTAACCCTGTAACTAGGAAAAAGGCAAGTTACTTTTTAATGATAAACCTGGAAACTTCATTTATTATACACACAGAAACATGAAGTGCACAGAAGTTCAACAAACTATGTCCATGTGATTTTATTCTACAGGTGTAAACACTTCCACCTAAAGCAAGCGGTCAAAGCTAGAAGCAATAAAAAGAAAAATAGGATCCTGCCTGCTAAGAGGGAGAATAAAAAGAAAGTAGAAGACCACCTAGGACAAATAAGTCAGTATGGACAAAAGTGAATCGGGTTGATTCTAGCTTTTAGCTCTAAGCATGTTGTAATTAATTCGAATTCTGAAATCTTGTGTGCAAACATGTAACAAATATTTAAACTCTGCAAATCACCATAATTTGTGTTGTTAAATATTTTGAGTTCTGTGAATAACAACCCCCACTGTTAAAATTATCTGAATAAAGGGGAAGCAGATTTGGAAACCAACAGGTAAAATGTCTAATAACAGTTTAAAAGAGCAAGCGGTTTTGGAAAGCAACGGGCAAACTATTTGCTGATATTGGTTATCAATGGAGACCCACAAGAAATAAATTCACCTTAGGAAAACTTAATTATGGTTATCAATAGAGACCTACAAGAAAAAAATTTGCCTTAGGCGAACTATGCCCTTTAACTAATCTTTCTGTGAAATATTCTATTATGTCTGCTAACCAACAGGACCCCACAAAAATTAGGGAACCGAAATTCCAAACTCTCCACAATCGACTATTTTCAAATGCAGGTCGTACATGTCGTCTGTTTGGTATTGGGATCAGGCTGTTCAAAACATATGACGGGGAATCGTACAAAGCTCAAGAACTTTGTGGAAAAGTTCATCGGGATAGTCCGATTCGGGAATGATCACTTTGGAGCTATCATGGGTTATGGAGATTATGTTATTGGTGACAGTGTGATCTCCATAGTAGACTATATGGAAGGTCTTGGACACAATCTATTCTCTGTAGGGAAATTTTGTGATTATGATCTTGAAATTGCTTTCAGAAAGCATTCTTCCTTTGTTCGTGATATGAATGGCGTAGACTTACTTAAAAGTAGTCATAACACTAATTTATTCTCGATACGATTGATGATATGATGAAGTCTTCTCCAGTATGCTTGTTGTCAAAAGCTTCAAGACCATTCATGTGTTGTGGGCATCGTTGTTTAAACCATTTAAACTTCGGACAATCATTGATCTTGCTCAAAAAGATACTGGTTGAGGGTTTACTAGATTGAGTTTGAAAAATATCATCTTTGCTTCATCTGTCAACTTAGACAAAAAGCAAGAAGGTACTTCCACAAAACCAAAATCTGTAAACACCATAATGGAAGTTCTTATACCCTCAAATGGTTCTATGTGGTCCAATTAAGTTCAGGCAGTATTAATGGGAAGAAATACATTTTTAGTCATCGGGATGACTATTCAAGATTAACATGGGTAAAGTTTTTTTTGAGATCAAAGGATGAGACTCTAGAGTTTGTCATCAACTTTCTTAAGCAAATACAAGTTGGTCTCAACAAAACAGTCAGATACATCCGAACAGATAATGGAACAGAATTCGTCAACCAAGTTATGTCTAAATATTATGAAGGTGTTGGCATATTTCATCAAAAGTCTGTTCCGAGAACTCCTCAACAAAACGGCGTAGTCGAAAGACGAAATCGTACACTTCTGGAAATAGCACGTACAATGCTGATATTCTCAAAAGCGCCAATGTTCCTGTAGGCAGAAGTTGTCGCTACTGCTTGTTACACCCAGAACCGAGGCCCTAATTCATACTCGTCACATATTTCTATTATATATATATATATATAATAATAATAATAAAAATAATAATAATAATAATAATAATAATAATAATGGACTTAGTAAATATTTTAAGTCATTTGGAATTACAAAATGGCTTGCAATTACTTCAGATTGCAACCCAGTTCTCAAACGCGGGTAATTAATTTTCCCCAGGCATGGATTACTTTATATCCATGCATCAGAGGATTAATGTACGCTTCAGTGCATTTTTCTTAACTCGGAAGAGAAGTCTTCCTTTTGAAAACCAAATAATTTTTCTTAATTGATTCTTCAAAATTATTTGTGTTAACGATAGTGGTGGTATAGCTGTTCAAGTAACTTTTTCATCTCAATCAATGACTACAACTCTTTCAATAGAAAATGGGTCATTGTTTGAGGGGGAGAGTAAATTTGAAAATATACTTCATCACACAGGTTTCTAAAAGAAGTGATTGGGAGGATATTCCATGGCGGTTTAGGAGTGTTGTATGCTATAAAAGTAGGTCAACGCACCACCAATCAACACAGAAGCTACATCAATCATCGCAACTCTCCCAGAAATCACTCCATTTGACACAAGTTTGATTCTATTCAATCCCACAGTTGTTTTGGCTTTTATTCAATCCTACAGTTGTTTTGGCTTCTATTCAATCCCAAGTTCCTATGTATGTAGGAACAAAAATTGATGATGCTCTCCTTAAGGCTCTTGAAAGACACACTGCAGATTTAGTTGAGAAATACTCTGTGCTGCCTGCTCTAGAGTCAAGAATCTGAAAAGAGTCCTGAAGAGATTACCAGAATCAAAAGGGAACAAGAAGAGAAGAAACAAGAGCCAACGTATACCATCAATTCGACTGATAAAGCTGCACTTGAAGAATTTGATCTAAAGAGTGCTCTCTTCAAATCCATGCAAAAGAATAAATCTGCCAACAGAAATCCTGCCAACTACAGATTATATCATGCTCTCATGGAAGCATTGATAGAGGATGAAAATGCCATGGACAAAGAAGTTGCAGACATGGTTAGAGACAATAAAAGAAAGCATGATGATGATGATGACAATGATGATGAAGGCCCTCCAGCTGGATCAAACCAGGGTAAGTCAACAAAGAGGAGAAGAACAAGAGAGTCTGAGTCTGCTAAGAAGCCATCCACCACCAAAGAATCCTCCAAGGATAAAGATCCAAAGGTAGGTTCAAAAACTGGGCATGTCTCAGATCCGGGGGACACCGATAACGCTCATATGCCAAAGATTCTGGATACAACGACATGGTTCAGACCAATACTTGAAGAAGAGAGACCTGCTTCTCCTGAACCAGAATGCATCATTCCTCCAATTGATCTACCTAAAGCAGACAATAACTGGGCAAATTCATTTGCCAAAGCACATCAAGATCTAGATGAAAACAAGCTTCATAACAAGATTGATGATATAGGCTCATTCATCAGATGGTATTGTAGAAGGATTGGAAAAGAAGAGCTCAGCAAAGCCGATCTTGAAGGTCCAGCATTCATGATGGTGAAAGGTTTTCATGAGAATAGCATTTCTCTTCAGTTTCAGATGGAAGAATGTCACAAGCTTCTCACAAATCAGATTGATTTGGTTAACCCTTATGGTATCACACACTGGTGGTTTAGCAGAAAGCAATTCTACATTAACAAACACAGTGAGCCCTCAGATCGTGATGCAGTCAGATCCCATATGCGAATTCTCAGTGTTATAAGTATCAAGACTTATGAAAGATACGGATACAACTACTTGAGAGAGATAGTTCTACGCCGAGCTGACTACAACGAGTACAAGATCTCAGAAAAGGATTTCAAAAGTCTTCATCCCAATGACTTTGAAGACTTGAACATCCTTTATATTCAAGGCAAGCTCGACCACCTACCAAAGCAGGACAAGGTTAATTTGAATAACACGGTCAGTTTATGAACCATAAACATTGTCATAAGGAAACGTCTCAAAGACGTCCAGCTGGGCATTGAGAGCGGATATCCAAACTAACGCTTATCTGGAAAAACAACCTAATTGGGATGCATCTTATTTTCCCTTTCAAGAAGATTACACCATTGTCTTCAAACCAGATCTAGTTAATTACAGAGCAGGCGGATGATAATAGGAAGATGAGGGGAATAGATCGAGGTGCACAAGTTTAGCGAAGGAACGTTTGACAAGACTCAAAGAAAAGCTGGATTTCCATGGTAAAAGATTTTAAGCTATTCAAGTTTAATAAGGGCATGGAGAATAGGAAATGGACTGAAGACGACAAAAGAAGGAGTGAAGACTCTATCGAGGTGATTGAGAGAAGACTAAAGATCAAGAGAATCTTTCGAAGTCTGGAAAGCTTTGTCGGTGGACGCCTAAGAGATATTGACTACAGACTAATCAGCAGAACAGAGTGACATCATCACTCAGACACTAAGGTCAATGTTATCTTATTATGAATAATATATACTGTACAGTATAAGTAAAAAGTAGTATATCTTTTGATGATTATGTGTAGGAATAATCTATGTCCCTCAACGATTGAGGGGGAGCATTAATATGTTTCATACACGACTTGTGAATAATTGGCACATTTTTCTCCAAATTTGTTAACATTATTTATTTCAATTGATATCCAAATGTCTAAGGTTTAAAATTTAATAAGGGAGGAAAATGTGATTAAAAATTGTGAATAATAAAAATGTGATTATTAAGACGCGTATGTATACTCAGCCCAACGTGCTAAACAATTTTCGAATACCGTTAGACATTTTCGAGGGGGGAGAAGTTATGAAAAGTAAAACAATCCGACGGGTACAAAACGTTTTGATTTATCTCATAAGTTTACTTAATTGAATTTTTCATTGGTTTTATGGAAGGAGAACTGTACCAAAAGACTGACCATGCATTTTACATTATCGGAGATATAAGGTTGGTAAGGTTAGGTACAAGTTCCAATGATCCAGCCAGAACCGGAGGATCTGTCCAGGGACAATCCACTAGTTAGAGTAGAAGTCCTTAGGTATGACATAAAAAAGGAGAAAAGTAAGAATAAGGGAATAGTGTCGACTGAGATGGAGCTAGTACTGGAATAAACCCAACAAGGTTCTAGTCATGAAGTCTCAGTAAGCACTGAAGGGGTTGAAGAATTAAAAAGAATAGTAAGGATAAAGGGTTTAACGGAACGAAGCCACTCCATTACACTTAGGCAAGAAACCGGGTCTTTTATATATGCTGCCAGAATCACTGAGATGATTGCATGACATTGAAGAACCGAATCATTGGACATTGATGCAATGCTAACCCTCCTAGCATCAGAAACTCTCAAAAAGATTTTCTGTTCATTTTCTCACGGAGACTAAACACATAATCTATTGACTTTCTCACTCCGAGTTAGTTGATATAGAAAAGGTGGCAGTCAGCTCCAGCCTCCGATCACTAAAACCAAAACGTACTTTCGAGTCTAGAGCCAAGAGATCATCTATTAATCTCGTTAGGACACATTTCCAATTCTCTCTGTTCTTTTCACCACACTGTGGGATAACCAGTATATGCTAAGATCCTACGCATTATCCTTGTGATATTGCCAGAACATCCGAGTGAAACGAAGGTTTTTCACAATAAAGATGGAAATCCTGCTAGAGCCAACATCAAACAAGCTCTTGGTAGGTGACTTGTGCGATTCTACAAGAATCAAACTTGTGTCAACTGGAAAGAAACGATGGTGCAATTCTAAGTGAATCAAACTTGTTCCAGTATAAGAATTGACGGTTATTGATCTCATTTGAAAAACATCAATAATTTGAAGTGTTACAAAATATTTTCAAAAAAATACTTAGATGATTTTTTCAAAATCAATTTTCTCTTTATTGCTAACTGTTTCATTGCATGATAATTTAAAGATGGAGATGGAGATGGAAATACCCAGTACCAGAGATATCAAGTGAATAACCGAATGCTCGGACACGACCTACACTTGTTATGAAGTTATGAAAGATCTCATAAAGGTGTCAAAGCTTCAGCAAACTCTGATATCGTATATTTCTTCACAAGTGGCACAAGATGCGATCATTTACAAGCATGATGTAAGATTATGTTTGGGTGATGATCTCAAGAAAGCTCAAGATCACAATCAAAGACAAGTCAAAGATGAATCAAAAGATCACTACCCCAAATGTACAAGATATCAAATGTCTATGAGCTAAAGACTGAAGTGATTAAGATTAGTATTTTCAGGGGTGACCTCCCTTAGGGGGAGATTGTTAGATATTAGAAAAAGACTCGGTCACCCCGTGTATTTTACTATTTATTATAGCTCGTAGTTTAATAGTTAATCGTATGATTTTCGGTTTTGAACCGGGTACTAAAACCCGGTTCTTTGTAAGAACTATAAAAGCCTCTTCCAACTTTGGAAGAGGTGAGCTAGTCATTATTCATTTTACATTTTAACACATACACTCTCTCTCTAGAAATAATTATCTCCCCCTGTTGAAGTGTTCCCCTCTCCTCCCCCCCCCGTCCCCCCCCCACCCCCACCCCCCCCATATATAGAAAATAGCTTAAATCCCAAGTATCATCATCCGGGCTGTGAAGATGATTATCGTACACAAGAATGATGAAAGCCAATGACAATTTCTGCCATACTAAAACCTTGTATATATAGGTGGCGGTTGGTTATTTGGTTAACCTTAAAAATCGGTCAAATCTAAAAAACAACAACACTCACGTAACACCACCTTAAATTAAGGCCTCCTTGGAATCTTGATCTATTATGTTTTTCGTGCTAAGGTATTGAACTTGTACTTGTTCTATACCCTTAGATCTATCTGTAAAATAAAGGAACGAATTAAAATGCATTAAAAACGAGTAGAATCTTAATTATTTAAAACCTAGGCTTTCGAAAATTAAAATGTTGTTTGGAATTTGAAATTGAATGGTGGGATAGGTGCGGTTAGGATTGCTTGTTGTTCAAACCCATTTGTGTGATTCAATTGATTTCTCAATCATTTTTGACCGAATCCACATAGGCCGTTTGAAGTTGTGTTTTTGTTTCTGGGATTTGATTATGAGGGCTAGATGTTGATGATTCATTGTTCATTTGAGATCCTCTATCACTATTTGGGGGGGGGATCCAAATTGATGATTTTTAATAGGAGTTTGACTTTCAAAAGTCAATAGTGGTTTGCTGTTGTTGTAATCAGTTTGTGTTGCTTTATGTGTTAATATAAAGTTTTCTTAGAGTAGTAAAGCATGTGTTTTAAGGCTTTAAAAGAATGTCGTGGCCTAAATGATGAAGTTCGGCTCGAATGGTATGAAATTTGATAGATTGGCTTGCCTTTGTTGATTGCTTAGATGCATTTTGATTAGTGGGGGTTTGCTTGGTTGGTGTATGATTCGCCCGATTGAAAGACTATATTGTTGTAACTATTTGGTATTCTTGATGGCGGTTTGACTGTTCTTAACAGCGGTTTGCATAAATATTCTTGATATCGGTTTGTTGTAATTATGCTAGATAGCGGTTTGGTTAATTTGCCTGCTAGCGGTTTGAAGTTAAGAAATATTTTATGCAGGCAAACCGCTACGAGGTAGCGGTTTGATGAAGATTATTTTTATTATTAAAATATTCCAAACCGCTATTTTGAATTTTTCTGAAATGGTAGCGGTTTGATTTAATCAAATAAAATATTGATATGTGGTTTGATTAAAATAAGTATAAAATCCCTAGTTGTTTGGTCATAGTGGTTTGATTAGAACGAATATAAAATCCGTAGTTGTTTGGTCATGGCGGTTTGATCATTCCTCTACATAGCGGTTTGATCATTCCTCTACATAGCGGTTTGATCATTCCTCTACATAGCAGTTTGATCACTCCTCTTTATAGAGGTTTGATTATCATACCTCGCTGCGGTATGGTGTCAAGTGGGTAGCGGTTTGGGCCAGAATTTCAAAGTTTTGGCCCATTAGTCCCAATACCCTCTCAAGGCCTAATCCAAAGGCATAATTACCTAGTTAACTCCCATCCGGGACTTGTTAACTTGTATGTGTTCATCGGATATATGTTGGCACAACGATGACCTTAATTCACCAGAATCACAAGCATGTCAATCATCATGATAAGGTTCTATTAACATAAAATTATGTTCATGTGGCCTGTCTTTGTTGATTTCCTTGATGCAGGACAATGTGACATCCGAGATTTCGAATTTGATGACGATTAATCCTTGACTTTTCGGGTATGGCTTGACTTATAAGGGACCGATCATCTAATTCACGGTATTTAACGACCTCCCCTTTTTTTCCCTTTCTCCTTCCCCTTCTTTTTACTCTTTCCCCTTTTCTGGACTTCTAAAGCATTTGAGTGAAATGATGTCTCCAGGACAACATTTTAGTTTTACCCGAGACTTGCAAAACAAGCAGAAGAGGGCTAAAACAGCGGCAAAGTTTTGAAAAACAGCACACAACGGGTACAGACACACAAAATAATTAATTTATCTTTTTTTAGTATCAATATTAATTTATAAAGATATAAAATAAAATTATTTAATATTTCTACTTATTTAGCGTTGTTGATAACGCGAATATCGAGTTAAAATTTCTTTTTATTTTTCTAACCAAGTCGCAAAATAGATAATAACGTTTTAATAAATTCATAACGTACGAAATAGTCGAGTGAATAACTATTTTTAGCAGAAAAAATAATTAGATAAACAATGGCGCAAGTTTCTGAGATTTGATAATCATCGTTTACTACGCCAAACGAGTCCCGAACCACTTTTTCATCAAAATCTAATATAAAGAAAGTTACACAATGAACCCTCAACTATTAAACATATTACATTTAGTTTAAAAGTTTTATATAAATATAAAACTTATTTTCTTTTTTTTTATTTCCATCTCTCAAACATACACACACACACAAATACTTATACACTCATCTCCCTCCTCTCTCTCCCTCAATATCCGGCCACCGCCGCTGGCCATCATGCCGCCGCCGCCGGAAAAGTTTTCCAGCGGGTATTCCGGCCAAGTCCAAAAAGGATCTTCGTTACCCGATCTATTCGATCTCCATACTCACTCGCCCGCACTCGCGCCTCCACCACCTCACTGACGCCACCACAGCAGCCACCCCATCCCCGTCACCCTCATCACATCGTCATCATCACCACACCAAAAAGGGTGTGTTCGTTATGTGGTTAACACCACTAGGGTGTTCGTTTGGTTTGTGGGTTCACAACACCTCGAGGGTGCGTTGGTTTTGTATAGAAACAAGAAAAGGGTGCGCGAGGTTGATAAGATCAGACTAGGGTGCGTCTGACTGTTGTAGATATAAAAGGGTGCGTTTGTTTCGGGTGGCAGCCACCCGACGAGGGTGCGTTTGGCTGTGACAGCCCATATAGGGTGTGTTTGGTTCTGCCACTTGCACCACGGGTGCGTTTGGTTTTTTTATACACGCACCAAGGGTGCGTTGAGTTTATGATATAACATCAGTTAGGGTGTGTTTGTTTATGGGTAAGGAGAGTTTGGTTTAGTTGAAACAGCATAAGGTTGCGTTTGGCTGTTAGAATAGATTTAGGTCCGTTTGGGTTGTATTTCGCAGCAAGGGCTGCGTTTGGTTTGTTTTGTGGCACCATTGGGTGCGTTTGGTTTCGACTTAGCACCGGTTAGGGTGCGTTTGTTTCAGGTCAGCCACCCAAAATGGGTGCGTTTGACTTGCGACAAACACCCCCCCCACCCAAAACCCCCCCCCCCCCCCCCCCCCCCCCCCCACAACAGGCTGTTTGGTATAATAGGAAGCACGAAGGGAGCGTTTGGGTAAGCAGATCTACCAAAAGGGTGTGTTTGGGTTAAAATGAATTAACAATAAATATATCTTAAAAATTTATAGATAAAAAATTTTAACGAGATTTATAAATTATAAATGGGAACTAAATGGTGATTAATGGATAATTAAATTGGATTAATTATTCTTTGTTTAGTTTAGATATTTAAAACGCGGAAGTTGAATATTGAATTTCGTTGTTAATGGGGGAAAAACATTAGATTGCTATATAATGGAAAAACGATATATAAACGGAAACTTTTTCTGGTTAAATTATTTAATTTATTTATTTTTTATATTAGTAATGTTTGCTTCTATTGATTTAGATTACCAATCAAAGAGATAAGTCCATATTTCAAAGATATAGTATCTTGTATATATACAATACCGGATAACGACCGAAAATTATATTTTTGTTTTACATTGAGGCAATCTGGTTTTAGCCTCGATCTGTCGAAGCACGAATATAATTATGGTTATAAGCTGTTACAAGCATCGGTTGTTTAATTCATAACGTTAAGACAATTGTCTACTTTATTCAAGTCTTTTTATAATAAATTGGTGTCAAAACTAATTGGGGTAATTATATTACACCCACTTATTATATAATACTTGTAATGCATTTTATTTTTCGTTAAGAGGTGGGATGTTTGTCTTGCTTACTATAATTCACGGTTTGAATTTTATAAAGGGTTTGTTTTTATATGTAATTATAAAGAATATTTATTACACACTTTGCGTATATTTCAATTTAATTAATTACACCAACCCAAGATATTACAACTTTTTCAATCTAAATCTTTTTATCAACGTGTCACGTTGATATACACACTCATCGGGAAACCCAAACGCATTACCCTAGGCTAGTGGGACTTAGCCGTTAAGATTTAGTTGCAACTTCTTGATCGAGCCGTTTCTCTTCCGTTCGTATGTGCACATTTTGATGCCTATTCTGAAAATTGTTCTTCATCATCAATGTGAGTTTATAGCCCCTCTTTCACTTGTTTTACAATTGGCTTTTCAAAAATCTCGGGGAGAATACATGCTCAATAACACTTGTTTACATATTCGTTTACCATATCTTTTACTATATATTTCTACACACTTGGTTATAATACTTGATTTTGCAATTCATTCCAAACACAATTACACGGTTGATTCAAAAACTTGTTTCGATACTTTGTACATACTCACTTTGTTACATGATTTACGGAAATTGTTTACATAATCATTTCGAACTCAACCTCTTGATTTATATCTCACACTCTTATTCTACTTATGGATTTAATTACTCAAAGCTATTCTCGAGTACAAGGTTAAATTTTTAGTACCACCAGTGTTTCTTTTTTTTTTTTTTTTTTTTTTTTTTTTTAGGTTATCATCCTCCTGTTTACATGTGCCTAAGTTACATTACCCACTTGCCCATTATCATGAAATGTCAATTTCTTGACCGGAGGACCGGTTGAGGCAAGCGCGAGGTATAAATAAGATCTATTTGGGATTGACATTCCCTGTTCGGTTTTCGACGGTATGGAAACACCGAATGCATACATGTCGGAAACATTTAGATGTTAGGGTTTGACATCTCCACGGGCACATATAGTGCATTCCAAATTTGCATACATTATGTCGGGCTTCAGTTTCATGAGCTTTGCGCACAATACGTATTTCTCGTATGTGCGTACTGTATCTGTTATAGTAGACCTTACATATTGGGACAATCACGATTTCACTGTCCATACTCCTTATTAATCATAACTAATTTCTGAACACTTTTCATTATATTGCGGCGAAGCAATAAAAACACTAAACTTCTTTTTGGTTCTACAATTACTCGTACACTTTTGGCGGATTTTTAAGGATTTGAAATGGTCCATATATACTTTATAAATCTTTGGATTTCAAACAATTTACATTTTTACTTACAAACCTTTGAACTACCAACTTTAATGTGAACTTTTAAGCATGTTTTTCTAAGGTTGATTAGATGCTTGGATTAATTGATGTGCATTGGAGTCTTTACATTCAAGTTTTTCATGGTGATGCAATTATGGGACAACTTTTATTTTGATTTCAGAAAATCAACGAGATTGTTTTACAAACGACACCTTTAGAAGTAGTTCTCTTGTATCTAGCGCTGTGTATTATGAAGTAACACTCCCCGGACATACATTTCGCTGCGACCTGTTTTTGGGGGTGTTACATATTGGTATCAGAGCCAAGGTTATAGAGAACTAGGTTGCATATTTTACCCTAGACTATAACCGTTTTCACAAACATTGCATCACATCAAACATTTTCAAAGTGCATACACGTTACTTGCTTATGTGCTTACATGACATACATATATGTAATATATATGCTTACATCTTTTGCGTATATCGCACATTTATTTATATAAGAGTTATTTATATAAATACCAGAGCATTTCTTAAGACATTGTGAGATGCACAATGGTCTCAATTATACCTCAGACATTGTGAGTTATACAATGGTCTCATCTTACTTCTTAGACATTGTGAGTTGCACAACGGTCTCATTTCGTTCTCAGACATCTGTAAGTTAAAACAATGTTCTCTAAGGTTATTAATGTTTCTTCATGCTTTATACTTGGTTGTATTGCGCGAAGACCGTCATAATTTTGTTTACATGGAATTATGTATGAATCTAAGTATTACAAGTCTTGTATGGGCGGGACTTGTAATATGAAGATTGATATGATAATTGTTATGTTATAAAGCTACTCACAGTTTGATACATGGATTAATGTACTGAATCTAAGTATTACCAGTCTTGTATGGGCGGGACTTGTAATAGGAAGATTGATATGATAATCGCTATACTAATTCGTTCATAGAGAGCTTCACCTTATTTACTCTAGCCGAGTACTCATTAACTACCTTGAACACTGTGTCGATCTTCCCTGATTGTTTTACTCCCCGTCTCCGAAGACGAATTTTAAATACTCGTTCCATACTCTTTAGAGCATCGGCATCGCTATGTCATTCACCACCTTGAAAACTTTGTGAGTACGCGTATTACATCAGAAATTATTAAGTAGGATGATTTATAACATATTTATTTGAAAGGATTGGGAGCCTCTTCATTTAATAAAAAAAATCTGTAATTCACCGAACCATAAGTTTATCATTTTATTCCTTACTAAATTTGGAGCTTCTTTATGTAAATATAGAAATTATACATGAGTGGGCTTAATGGTATCCGATATGACACGTGTGTATGAATCGAACTCGCTAATCACAGAATCGTTAAAAGGTTTGGAAGCACAATAGTGTCTTATCACTCCTCAGAATCTTAAGGCCCCGCTTGGAATTACCTTATCTCATTTCCTAAGTTATTACTTGTGCTGTTACAAATCCTCGCGATCACGAACTGTTCGTGGAACTAACAGACTTGTTACACACTTGAACTAATGGAGTTGATTCATCTTCGAACTAACGACTGAGTACATATTCGTCGTCCATCGCTTAAGCTCTTCTGCAAGCTCCTCCTAATTTTTAAACCTTATTCTGGGAATATTGTCTCTTGAAATGTCCTCATTCTCGGCATCCCATTACCATTTGTTAGGGTTATTGTTGTTATGGTTGTTGTTGTTGGGCCCTAGAGCGGTCCCAGCTTGTACGACTTTATCCAATAGGTTATGCAACTCCCCTTAAAAAATGAGAAACACACCCCTATTGCGAAATAGATAGTTGGATATCATTTAGGGGGGGGGCCACTGAGTACGAAGATTAGGTCGGATACATCCTAGTACTGCCAAGTAAGTTGGGTACTTACATACATAAGCCACGTTGATGTGAATCATCGAACATTACAAATAGTAGAAACAAGACTCCGTCCTCGGACATTTAGAAACTTATACAAACATACTCACGCGACTACACTTTCTTCTTGAGGTTTTCACTATAATGAGACTTTTCCTATACCGCGGTTATTACTTGTCATAAGATCTGTAATGATTTTTTTTTGAGATACCCTTTTGATGGATTAAATATCCGGACCAACCTGGCCAAATTTTGGTAGATGGAGAAGTGAGAAACACGATTCTTGATGAATAAATTATCAACGTCTTGTTTAGAATGAGTTATTAAACATTAGTCTTTTCATTCACACAATGGATAACACGAATTTAATCTCGGGACACAAAAATAATTAAATTTGTTTTGTTATTTAATTATCAGTATTTATTTAATAAAAATATTAAATAAATTATTCATCATTTTAATGAAAAGCGTTGTGATAACGCAAATGCTCGAGCTTAAATCCATTCTATTGCGGACAAGACGTAACCGGTTCACAAAACGAATAACAGATATTTTATTTAATGTTATAAAATATTTCTGAAATATTATCAAATAAATACTCATTTTTATCGGAAAAATGATTTGAAAAACAATGGCGCGAGTTTCGCGACTCGAATCATCCGTTAAGTCGTCCAAACAAGTCCCGAACCACTTTTATCAAAACTATATAAAGAAAGTTACAAAATGAACCCTCAACTATATTAAACTTATCACTTTATATTAAAGTTTTAATATAAATATAAAATTTTATATTAAATTTTTTTATAAATCATTTCATCTCAAAATTTTACACACACAATTTATAACACACTCTCTCTCCCTCTCCACCAACCGCCGGCCAACCACCATCTTCTCCGGCCAGCCGCCACCGGCGTGCCGCCGCCAGAAAACTTTTCTGGCGACATTTTTCCGGCGAACCCAAAAATTACAAAAAGATAAACCAAGCCCGGATCTACTCGATCCCCTATAACACGCGCCTCCACCACCCACCGACGCCACCACAGCCGCCACGACAGTCATGTCACCGCCATCATCACAGCAACAAGAAGGGTGCGTCCGGTTTTGTTCTCAGTCACCAAATGGGTGCGTTGGGTTTTATAACCCGATTAGGGTGCGTTCGGGCTCGACAGAAAAACCAACCAGGGTGCGTTGGTTTGGGTTATAAAGAGAAAGGGTGCGGGTGGGTTTAGACATAACCACCAAGGGTGCGTTTGGTAAATTGTAACAGCCACGAGGGTGCGTATGTTTGATTTTGCACAAGTTAGGGTGCTTTGGTTGGAGCCCCGCACAAGGGTGCGTTCGGTGTGGGTTGTCACCGAAAAGGGGTGTTCGTTTGGTTTGTGGGTTCACAACACCTCGAGGGTGCGTTGGTTTTGTATAGAAACAAGAAAAGGGTGCGCGTGGTTTATTAAGATCAGACTAGGGTGCGTTTGACTGTTGTAGATGGGTTAGGGTGCGTTTGTTTCGGGTGGCAGCCACCCGACGAGGGTGCGTTTGGCTGGGACAGCCCATATAGGGTGCGTTTGGTTTAGCTGTTAGCACAAAGGGTGCGTTGGGTTGTTGTCTCACAGCCAAAGGGTGCGTTTGGCAGCAAGAGTCACGCAAGGGTGCGTGTTGGTTCTGTTTTCACCAAAAAGAGTGCGTTTGGAATAGGGTCCGCAGCAAGGGGGCTGCGTTTGGTTTAATTATGGCAGCTAGGCTGCGTTTGGTTGATGTAGAAAGCGATTAGGGGCGTTTGGATATGGATTTATACAAAAGAGGGTGTTTGGTTTGGACAGAAAAGCACCATATGGGTGCGTTTGGTTGGGTAGAATTACATAAGGAGTGCGTTTGGTTT
>BQNB010005556.1:91026-101644 GCA_026074375.1 Tanacetum coccineum
CGAAGAGTCTAAAAATAGTAACTTTCGGTAAATATTCGACATAAGCTATGATTGGACGGAAAATAGTATATATTCATATAATATACTAAGGGTTAAGGTTTAAAGACGCGCAAGTGGATTTCTCATCACATGTATATATGTATGTATACATATTAAAATATGTATGATTTCGTCGTTACGATGTACGCATCGTTGATCGTATTTAATACGTGTATTATAATAGAGCGACATAATTATAGGGTCGTGGCCGAGATCGTTGCAGTTTCGGTTGTGATTTATTTGGATTATTTGATCGTGGTCTCTGATCAAGGTGAGTTTATAGCTCCCCTGTTTTTACTCGTTTTACATATATTTGGGGTGAGAACATGCTTGTTTTCAAATGCGTTTACATGGTTGATTACAAATTGGTTGCATACTCGTTTACATAATTCGCTATGGGATACATTATTTGACTTCATTTTTGGTCTCAAATACATACTTTACATTCGAAATGATTGTCAGATTACGATTGGATTGGCGCATGCGGGGCCAATAATCATTACTGCCCGGGTGTTCTCGGAGGGAACACCCATGATGAGAACATATTATTTGCATACATGCCCGGGTGTTCTTGGAGGGAGCACCCATGAGGGGAACACATTCCCCGTTCCGGGTGATTAGCGATCACTAGGAAAACGAACGTTATACCATGTCGGAACACGTGACTGGCTTGGTAGACTCAGGGCTAGCACAACAAATATCGGTAGGCGACTAACTTGGTATACTCAGGCCAGCGCAACAACATTTCACAAGAAAATGAACACTCCACATTGCCCTGAAAAAGATTGGCAAACAAATAAGTCTACGTAGCGATTCATGACCTTAGAGAAATCGTAAATCATGGTTTATTACACACATAGATATGTTTACTTGCCTTGAATAAAGTGGCCCATACATACTAGAAACATTTTGGTGACATTAAATTGGGTCAAGCATTCTTTATAAATCATTGGGATAAATTGGTACTTTTGGTGGAAATTGTAACTTGGGTCATGCATTCCTTTATAAATCTTGGGATAAGATCTGTACTTTTGGTGACATTAAAATGAACATGCAATTCCTTAAAAATCTTTTAGGATAAGATTGGTATTTTTGGTGACATAGAAGTTTCAGCGCATTCTTTATAAATCTTTGGGATTTTTACATGGTACTGTGATGATACAGTGGACAAATAAATTCATTTGAAACTTATATTCATATTTAAACTAATCTATGAACTCACCAACTTTAATGTTGACACTTTTAAGCATGTTTTTCTCAGGTGAATTAGATGCTTGGATTATTTGATGTGCATTGGAGTCTTTACATTCAAGTTTTTCATGTGATGCAATTATGGACAAACTATCTTTTTGAGTTCCATAATCAACGAGATTGTTTTACAAACGACACTTTTAGAGGTCGTTCTCTTGTATCTAGCGCTGTGTATTATGAAGTAGCACCCCATGTGGTATTCCACTGCGTTGTGATTTTTGGGGGTGTTACAAAAGACAAGAAAAAAGGACATAGTATGTTTTTGTTTCCATCCTAGACGATTTATACCATTCTGTTACACGGGCGATTTATACATTTAGTAGAGGCGATCTATATTTGAACGAAAGCGGACGATCTATACGTGAATGTAAAATAGGCGATGTATACATCTGAGTAACAAGGGCGATCTATACATAACATCGTGGGCGATCTATACAACAAACCAAAGGCGATTTATACCGTTTTCTTTGTGAGGCGATTTATACGTTTAAACAAGAGGCGAACAATACATTTCACGTGTAGGAGATCTATACGTTTCAAACATTTTGGGTGATGTATATCATCTAACTGGCGATCTATACCATTGTTAAATTGGGCGATTTACACATGTGACTAGGGCGATTTATACAACACAAAAAACAACTAAACGAGTTATACTAAAGCATATTAAGAACAACGTGCTCATTCGTGTTGTTTCAGTTTTTTGGATTCATGTTTCGGTTGCTCACGGATCTTCTAACTTATACCATTATGATCGTGATCCTTTTTCGATCATCGTGGTGTGTTCATTTTTCACCGACGATAACCGTACAATCCCACAAGCTTAAAAACAAAAAATGTTGTCGTTTTATAAAATTTTAAACGAGGATGATGAAGTTTAGGAGGGAAGTCATTTTCATTAATTAACTAGAATTACAGAATGACACATGCAGTCCTTGCATTTCAAGTCCATTGCATCACTCATCCTTGTTGAATTAAAAACCCTTCAAGTTGATATTGAATTACACCGTTAGTCCTTATTCTTATAAAACAGCCCATTAGTCCTTCAAAGTGAACTGTTATTGCACCGTTAGTCCCTATTTGAGTTTTAATCAATCGTTAATCATTTCAAGCTCAAAGTTTGTGCACCGGTCATCGTTTTAAGCTCATCAAATCGTTAACAAAAGTTCAAATACTTCAAATACAACAACAATTTCACCAACAATTAATTATTTTCACGGTTTATCTTGATTTTGTAAAATCCTGTGAAATACTCACGTATTTTTCGGTTTAAATCATAGATTTGTAAAATCCCGTGATCGTTAATTGTTTCGTCAAAACCACAACAAAATCACTTAATCTACTTAAGATCCTTAAATTTCATACATCGAATTTCAATGGAATCTTTGAATTCTAATTCTCAAGAGAGAGAGATGCATTAGTTGCAACAAATGCAAGACAAGGCAAAGGAAAGTTGTACGATATCATTTCGACTACTTCATTCACACCTCAAGGCTCTTTTAAACAATGACTTAAAAGGAACTTTCATCGAGGGAGGATTCGAACGGGCATTTGCAACACTCTTTGAGCAAGATGTTCAGACGTTCACAAGAATAATGTTCGTAAACTTGGATCAACTAGAAAAACATCTTTCCAAAGAAGAATTTCAAGAACTTGAATCTCTATTAGCATTTAGAGTACTTTTGCAACAATTTTAGAAGTTCCTCTATTCATGATTCTCGTTCGATACTGATGAAGGTCTCATGATACGCAAGTACTTTATTGCATATACAAAGACCGATGTTCCATTATTCCATGATAAACTGATCCAGCACATGGAATCTCTTCTGGAGTCAATTCAGGAAAGAGCAAAGCATAAACGAGAGTATGACAGAAGGATGATTGACATAATGATGCAGTCAAAAGAGGGAAAGGTTGATTCGAGTAAAGCATTAGATGCTGGTTTGGTTGTTACGGAAATCAATGAGACAGAATCAGAAAGGCATGTTTCAAGCAGCAGATTCGGGAAAGATACACATGCTGGGGATGCAGATATCAACTCCGTGTATGACAAACAGCCAATGGCTGAGGTACAACTGTTTGCTGAACATAATATACGTGCTAATGAACAACAACATTCTGAGCAATCTGAATCCGTTTATGACAAATATTTGTTGGAAAAGGTTGATAGAAATACCATTCCTAAATCAACAGATATAAGTCATAGGGGAGGAGAGATTGACCAGAATGTTGATGATGAAAAATGTCAAGTTTCATGTCCTTTGCTTGATTCATCATTTGATAACATGACAACTAACTTTTCAGACCAATTTCTCGAATCTAAAAATATTTCTCTCAAAAAGACCATTACCTAACTTCAAAAAGACTTTTCAAGAATGGAAACACATTGTGTTAACATGGAACTTAAATATCAAAATCAAGTTTTAAAAAATGGGCAACATGGTCAAATTTTGAATGAAACAAGTAATGAAGCCAATATTAAAAGGGAAATTAATGTTTTGAAAACTAGAAACATTAATCTAGAAAGTAGTATGGCTAGATTACTTGCAGAGAATGGGAAGTTAAATAAGGAAAATGAGCATCTAAAACAGACTTACAAAGATCTTTCTGATTTCATCAAAAAGATAAGTGTTCAGACCAAAGATCATGCAGATTCTTTAATTGTCCAACTGAACTGTAAGTCAGTTGAAAATGCTGATTTAAAAGCTCAGATACAGGAAAAGGTTTTTGCAAATGTAGCATTGAAAAATGAATTAAGAAAGTTAAAAGGAAATAGCGTGGATACTAAGTTTGCAAAACCATCAATCTTAGGAAAACCGGTTTTACAACCACCCAAAAACCAATCAGTTGTTAGACAACCCATACAATTTTTTAGAATCTGCTTTTGCAAAACCTAATCATATGATTGCACCTAGCTCATCTAGGAATAGTTCTAAAGAATTGTATGGGTCAAATGACAGGGCTCATAATTACTATCTAGAGGAAGCTAAGAAAAAGACACAAGACAAAAATAGGAATCTTAAACCTAGAGAAATGCCTTCTGGTAGAACACACTACACTCCTAATGCTTGTACACCAAAACCTAGGAGCTATAATCAAAGATTTAGGAATTGGTCTGCATCTAAAAGTAGTGAGGAAACGCTAAAAGTTATGCAAAAAGCATATCATTCTAGGAATCCTAGTTCATTTTCGGACTCCAGACACTTTGTTTGTTCAACTTATCATAAATGTGTCTTTAATGCAAATCATGATGTCTGTATAACAAAATTCCTGAAATAGGTGAATTCTCGCGTTAGGGTTCAATCCCCTAAGATTAGAAACAGTAACAAACCCGTAGAATCAAAGATTCATACTCAGAAACCTAGTAGGCAGATTGTTATAGGACATAGGTTTTCTCCCACTAAGTCTTTCGCTGTGCATAAGAAAACAAACACTCCTAGATCTTGCCTTAGGTGGATACCGACGGGTAGAATTTTTAACACTATTGGTCTTAGGTGGGCTCCAACTAGAAAGACATTCACCTCTAGTACAACAAAGGTTGAATGTAAACCCCCAAATGGTTTAAATGAAGATATTACTAACCCATATGAATGCGATTAAACTCTCAATGTCAGTGCAGGTACATCTTTCAATCCTAAAAAGGAAAGACTTAGAGTTTGGTTGCTGAAAAAGTTGATGTATAAGAATCAAGTGCCTCAGGGGATACACAAACAAAAACAGTCTCCAAACAGTTCTCAAGGTGTTAGAGAACAACAAAAACGTGCACATCTTGATGATCCATGCCATGAACTTCTCCATAGAGTCTACATTTCACAGGGATCATCTTCAAATGTATACAAATGATTAAAAGAACTGCAATGGCGTTTGTAGATAACTCTTCAGGCCACGTTCCTCAAAGAAAAGAAAAGTGTACATTTCAGTGCACTTTATCTTTAAAAGAAGAGAAATATTCTTGTTTTTAACCATTCTCATCAACAATGATATGTTCTCACATGCTCGGATATTATTCAAGTGGATCAACATACATTAACTTGTATTTTAGCTCACTTGCTTAATCAAAAAAGGAAATCATATATGCAAGTTTTGAAGGGGGAATAGTGAGCAAAATATGGTCAAAAGTTGATTGATTTTTCAAATGGTCAAAATGGCTTCTAAACAATTCAGTTTAGGACCCGGGCTTCATTATATGACTCCTGCTACATCCATGTATAGAGACTCTGTTGCAAATTCCTATTTTCTCAACAAACCTTTGCCTTGCCACCTAATAATAGATTATTGGGATCGTTTGTTTCCAACCAATGTTCGTTAAATACTATAACCCTCCACCAAGATGCTGTATCTATCTAGTTTCAAGAAGCTGCTGCACCAAGAGCTAAGTATTACTGGAATACTCCGTATCAACTTCCATAACCAGGAAGGCCCCCCCATCATCAACAAGTATCCTTCATCACAAGAACCATGAACAGTCTCATAACCTATTTCTCAAGGTTTTGAAGAATCACCAAAAACACCAACATTTCTTGATGATCCACTTAACGAATCTCCTAGTGAAGACTCGACTCCTCAAGGATCATCATCTAATGTGAGACAAATCCACACTCTATTTGAACTCCTTGGTAGATGGACTAAGTATCATCCTATAGCAAACGTGATCGGTGATCCTTCTCACTCTGTATCTACAAGGAAGCAACTTGAAACTGATGCCATGTGGCGTTATTTTGATGTCTTCTTTACTTCAGTAGAACCTAAGAACTTCAAACAAGCAATGACCGAACCATTATGGATCGACACAATGCAAGAAGAAATTCATGAATTTGAAAGACTTGAAGTTTGGGAATTGGTGCCATGTCCAGATAACGTGTTCTTGATCAAACTCAAATGGATTTATAAGGTCAAAACAGATGAATCTGGTGGGGTACTAAAGAATAAGGCTCGACTAGTTGCTCAAGGATTCAGACAAGAAGAGGGTATCGATTTTGAAGAATCATTTGCACCGGTTGCTAGAATTGAGGCCATTCGTATCTTCGTAGCATATGTCGCTCACAAGAATATGATAATCTACCAAATGGACGTCAAAACGGCTTTCTTGAATGGCGAGCTCAAAGAAGAGGTCTACATTTCTCAACCAGAAGGATTTGTTGATCAGGACAACCCATCGCATGTGTACAAGCTCAAAAAGGCTCTTTACGGTCTAAAACAAGCACCACGTGCATGGTATGATATGCTGTCAAGCTTCCTCATCTCTCAACAATTCTCAAAAGGTGCAGTTGATCCAACACTCTTCACACGGCATGCTGGAAGTGACATATTACTGGTATAATTTTATGTTGACGATATAATATTTGCATCAACTAATACTGCCATGTGTGATGAATTTGCTAATCAGATGACCAATAAGTTCAAGATGTCGATGATGGGGAAAATGTCATTCTTTTTAGGATTACAAATATCTCAAAGTCCTAGAGGCATCTTTATAAACCAATCTAAATATGCTTATGAAATTGTTAAAAAATATGGTTTGCATTCTACTGATTCTGTCGACATACCCATGATTGAAAACAAGAAACTAGATGAAGATCTACAGGGGAAACCAGTTGATGCTACACTTTACTGTGGCATGATTGGATCCTTAATGTATCTTACATCCAGTAGACCTAACCTTAACTATGTTGTCTGCTTATGTGCCCGGTATCAGGCTAAGCCTACCGAAAAGCACTTATAAGCGGTGAAATGGATCTTTCGATACCTTAACGGAACCATTCACATGGGTCTATGGTACTCAAAGGATACCGATATGTCTCTCATAGCCTATGCAGATGCCGATCACGCGGGGTGTCAGGACACTAGACGTAGTACATCGGGAAGCGCTTAGTTCCTAGGTGATAAACTTGTTAGCTGGTCGTCAAAGAAACAAAAGAGCATTGCTATCTCGAGTACAGAGGCTGAATATATTGCCTTGTATGGATGTTGCTCACAAATCCTATGGATGTGTTCACAACTAACAAACTATGGTTTTAAATTCAATAAGATTCCTCTGTACTGCGACAACAAGAGTGCGATTGCTTTATGCTCCAACAATGTTCAACATTCAAGAGCTAAGCACATCGATATTTGCTACCATTTCGTAAAGGAGCAAGTGGAGAATGGAATTGTGGAACTATACTTTGTCCAGACTGAATACCAACTGGCTGACATCTTTACTAAACCGTTTCCTCGAGAGAGATTTAACTTCTTGATCGATAAGCTTGGTATGAGAAGCATGTCTCCAGAAATGTTCAAACGCTTGGCAGAGGAAACGGTAGAGTGATGGTGGTAACACATATCCTGTATATATGTACATATGAAAACATAAAAAATCCAAAAGGATTTTCCTTTTATAAAATTTTACAAAAACTAAAAAAAAACTAAAAAAATCAAAAAAATAGAAAAATATTTATATCTACACGTCTTCTGAAAATCGATAACATTTACAGCCTTAGAAATGTCATTCAATAATGATACGAGGCTATAAATGAAGTTCGAACATAAGTTACAAAAGTTTTCAAAACATGCCAAAATGGCTTGCTATTATTTCGGATAGTAACCCGGTCATCATCTTCAAGGCAAGTATTCAAGCTGAAGTTTCAAAAACCTTTCAAAACATGCCAAAATGGCTTGCTATTATTTCATATAGTAACCCGGTCATCATCTTCAAGGCAAGTATGTCGTCAAAAAGACAACTTGACCTCACAACGGGAAATTTATTTTTCTCGAGAATGAATTACTTTATATTCATGCAAAGGCTTGTGTTTACTTTGCAACACAACCCGTGCTTCCTAAATACAATAAGTGTACGTGTCATTGCATTTATTTGTCAAAATAAGAGAAATCTTATTTTTTTTATTGGTAAAAAGTTGTCTTTACAATGAATCAGTGTTTTCAGTAATCACAAAAAGATTTTCAAAGACAATTCAATCACTCAAAGAATGACAACAACTCTTTAAATAGAAAACGGGTCATCTATTTGATGGGAGAATATGTCATGAATAATCTTTTAAACGGTCTTTAAAAATAAGTCACGGAATAAATGGATAATGTTTTGGATAATGACGGATAACATTTTTAAGGGGAGTTAATTTACATTAACTACAAAAGCTTTAGATGTCATTTATTTCAAACTTTAGGGACTTATTTGCAAATTGAGACTTAGTGAATTCAGGCTTTAAGCTACAGATGATCAATATTGCCAACACCTCATTGTTGTAAAAGACTTAGGATTGTTTGGAAATAATCAACTAGTTTTAATAGCCTTAAAGTTGATTCCCATGGGATAGGTCTAAGCTTAATTATACCTCAAACACGATCTCAAGTATGTGTGCGTACAAGCTTTTGCTGATTCCGAGGTGTAGAAACCAGCAAGGGGGAAGGAGTAGATGTATACTTGATAGAGTCCATGGCCTTCTTTTGAAGTCACCTTCTTTAAATTTTGGGCCTTTCTTTGTTTCTTTTGGGTGCACTATTTCAACCTCATAGGGAAAAAGACATCTCATCATCATTTAGTATGCATCATTTGAGTTCCCAGGGGGAAGTGTTAGGAGAATAATTATTTAAAACATGAGAAGAATTCTTTCTAATTCAATAAATGCTTCCTCAAACGGTTAATCACTAAGCTTATTCTTAAAAAGAGTAGAAATATTTGATAAAATAGGTACACACAGGTGTGATAAGTATGATTGATATCCTTAAGTTATCAGTATTTTGCAAAAGAACATGAGAACATTTGGGACTTATTGACTTAGGTGTATATCATTTCAACAACTTAAAAGGAATAATTTGTGACATCCGGTACCTTAGTTGACTTTGTGTTTCAATTTATAACTCTCTATAATAACATGATAAGGAGAAATGAGACATCCAGGACTTAATTGACTTTGGTGTTGCGGTATCAAATTCTTGAAAGTATGTACTTCAGATATTTGGGCTTTATACATCAAGACTTCTTGATGCGGGTTCTAAAAAGTTTTCTGAAACCTACTCAAGAAAGGATTGCTGGTGAAGCTAAGACAACATCAAAGCAGACATCACCAACCACACAAGCTATAAGTTCCATATGTATCCCCTGAATCCTGTTTCATACTGAAGTTTGAAGCAAAAACTTTCGTAACTTGGAAAGAAAGTTGAAACAATGCCGAAGAGTGCTTGGACAGAGAAAGATCATATTGACAACATTCTGAAAGAAAAAGGGAGATTGTTTTACAAACAACACATTTAGAGGTCGTTCTCTTGTATCTAGCGCTGTGTATTATGAAGTAGCACCCCATGTGGCATTCCACTGCGTTGTGATTTTTGGGGGTGTTACATTCGTATATAATAAACATGTGAATATGTATATAAGTAGTAAAAGCCTTAGGCTTATGTGGTGTTCGAGAACGATGATTTTTCAAGAATTTTTTAAAAAATTCAAAATCTTTCAAAATTTCGTTCTCAACACTATATCATATCCCTCATACTTTAAGGGGGAGCATTAAAATGTTCCTGATAGTTATTATGTAACATTTTTTCCCTGAACGTTTAATCAATTGATATCCCAAATATCAAGGGATTAACATTTTGGATAAAGGGGGGAAATGTGATTAAACTGAACCTAATTTGTATTGAAATGTGATCATATAAAATAGACTCAATGCACTTTAAACTTAACATGTACTACGATTACGGTGCACATATTAAGGGGGAGCTTTTAGTGATGATGAAAAAACTTTCAAAGTGTAAATTTTTTGATATTTATATCAAACACTTTGATTGAAATTTTCTATGATTTTGGTTTTGATTGAGATGGAATACCCAAAAGACCGACTATGTACTTAAATTTATGGAGCTATAAGGTGGTTTGCTATAGGTATTCAAATCCCATGATCCAGCCAGAACCGGAGGGATCTACCCAGGGATATCCACTAGTTAGTGTAGAAGTCTTTAGGTATGATACAAAAGCAGATAAAGTGAGAATAAGGAAAAGTGCCGACTGAGATGGAGCTATTACTGGAATAAGCCCAATAAGGTCATAGTCATGAAGTCTCGGTAAGCACTAAAGGGGTTGAAGAATGAGAAATAAATGTAAGGATAAAGGGTGTAAAGAAAGAAGCCCTCCATATACTTAGGCAGAAACCAGGTCAATACATCTACTGTCAAAAACACTAAGCTATTGTCTGACATTGAAGACAGTCATGGACCTAGTGACGCTATGCACAAACCATCCCCAACCACTTAAAGTCGAAAATACTTTGTTTCAAAACTCACGGAGATTCACTCATTTCTATCGACTTTCTCACTCCGAGTTAGTTGGTATTGA